>JAQIUQ010007182.1:275000-438447 GCA_030378365.1 Hybognathus amarus
CTAATTTTACAAGCCAGGTTCTGCATAGAAGGAGCCATCTAAGGACAAATGAAAAAAAAAAAGAACAGCAAGGAGAAAGTGCCTTGACCGCTTTAAGAGGCAAATATTGTAAAATACAGAGAAATGGCTGGCACTTGTTCATCAGGGTCGCAATTTGAACATAGATCAATTCTCACATTATGAAATATTTACTGTGACATTAATAGGTCTCTATAGTAATACAGGATTTTGAGGACAGAAAATAAAAACTGCAGCCAACTGAGAGACACATTGAGTTATCTTAAAGCTACACTGTGCAACTCTTTTAGTTTATTCTTAGCTAAAACACTTAGTTCTTTCAAAAATATATGTGCTCATTAATGTATATTTACTTCGTTCAAGTAATGAAGTATTCTCGTGAGTGTATAATATGCCATTGAAAATACATACGGGTAAGGGGTTCTAATGTCGGTCGCATGTTGCCCCTCCATCTTGAAAGTACATTCGCCAAAGAGGACATACCCGTTAATTCAAGCTTCGCCTTTCACGTTTACGTTTGACACTCATGGACGAGGTCGAACTGGAAGCCATGTTAATCTTGGACTACATTGGCCACTATTATGTAAAACGAAATTGAAATTGAGAGGAACAGAAACTAACATTCACTGGATGGGGGTAAAAATCACACAGTGTAGCTTTAAGCAGAACAGGATGGGCCCATTATAAGTGAACATTATAAGGTTGTCGCCACAGATCGTCAATCACTAATGCCCTTTCTCACTTGTGAGTAATGCTTTGAATAGTCAAAGATGCTACAATTTGACATTGTCTGCAGTAAGGACCAATAAAAAATAAATACAAATAAACAACAATGTCTACACTGTATAATTATAAATTAATTTGTTACATTTATATAGAAGGGGGAGGGAAGGCTCTACTCAACCACCACCAATGTGCAGCACCACCTGGATGATGCAACGGCAGCCATATTGTGCCAGAACGCCCACAACACACCAGTTTTAGTGGTGGAGAGGAGACAGTGGTGAAGCCAATCAGTATGCGGGAACGATTAGGAGGCCATGATGGACAGAGGCCAAGGGACAAATTTGGGACTTTTTCGAAGAACATTCTGGGAATATTTAATGACGGAGAGTAAGGACCTGGGTTTAACTTCTCATCCAAAAGACGGTGCTCTTTGACAGTGTAGTGTTCCCATCACTAGACTAGGGTGTTAGGGCCAACACAGACCACAGGGTGAGCGGCCCCTGCAATGGGTTTATAAGAATATGTTAGAGCATTTAATATGCCACCAGGGAATATCAGGGAACCCATCATTATGTAATAACGTCAAACAATTGAACCATTTTTTTTTTTTTGCACCACCGCATTAATATTTAATGGGATACTTCACCTCTGGAAAGATGAATGTGTATTTAAAATGGCTTATTCATGTAGAAGAAATGTGAAATAATTTTTGAATTTGGAGCTTCCTAGAAAAGCCAGAAAATGTATTTTTGGTTTATGTGGATGAAAGACAACAACTCCCAGAATGCACTTGCTTTGCCTGCCTCAGGAGGCCACGCCTACCGGTAACAGAGCGCCGTAGTTAAACAACAAGTCTAGGCTACTAGTGAGTCTCTGTGATGAGTCTGCCAAAATGTGTTTCGAGATCGCCCAAAAGTCCGGGATTCGGCTTTTGCGTTCTACAGTCGCCATTCATCATGTTTACTGTGGCGAGCGGGGCGAGTGAGGCCGCGGGAGAACAGAGTGAGGACGTTGGCGTGATTACCGATGAGCGACACCTGTGAGACGCACTGGTCACTGAGAAGCGGGAATTTAGCAATGTTAAAACGCACATCAACCGATCACCTGTTTAGCGTTCATGTAAACACTACATTCAGATTCACCAATCAGAATGAATTCAGTTAGATTGAAACAAAAGCTGTACTGGTAAACAATGAATGGCAACTGCAGAAAGCAAAAGCTGAATCCCGGACATTCGACGGCCGCACACGTCCGTGAAAAAGAGGACGGTAACCCCTACTACTCATCTTTCTCCACAGAACAAGAGTCTGCTAGCTTAGCTTCTGAAAAAAGATGGCTGACACTATGTGTTTATTCTGTGAGTGAGATCGCCCTCAATGGGTGGGTTGAGGACATGCGGGACAGACCCTACTACTGACTGTTGTCTTTAGCCTCTGGCCAGAAATCGTCTGAATGACGCAAAATGATGATTTTCGCATCATCTGAGGATTTTTTTTTCTAGACAAATAATACATAAACGTCTCGTCTCAGGGGGATATGAGGGTGAAAAGCTTGGTAATTCGAAAATACTACAGCCAAATAACACCACAAAAGGTGACAAAAATGACGTGCCTAATTTAACAGTTTTTGCTCTGGTACCGACTACTGAATTTGGTTTTGTGACAACCTAAATGTAAAATAGTCGACACAAGAGATTCTATCTTGTAGAAGCCTACTATACTTGTGATTTGTTGTCAATTTATTGTCATTTACAAAATATTTTGCTTTATACTTTAAAATCAAGCACCAAAGTCAGCGTCCTTGTAATTGGTGGACACCGTCCATGAATCATGCTCTACATAAACTGAGTACGAATTCTTAGTTCTCATTGACACTGTAGCGTCATTGCAATTGCAAAGTAGAACACCAGTAGCTATGCCAAGGAGAAGTTTCACTTCACTGGCCGACCCCAACCAGCAACTTGGGGCAACAAGGGGATGAAATGGCCTGAAGCTATCGAGTCCCAGAAGCTATTAAGATCCACTACAGAGAACAGGCACTGAAATCGTACATGTTGTTCCAACTGGGTCAAAGTTGCTGCAAAGCTGGTTGAAACGCAAATATACAGGGGTTTAAAAACATCTGAGACCACACTGAAAATATGAGATTTTTTGGTCCATTCAAACCAGAAAATCCCAAAAGGTACAAGGATTTGAACATTTAAAAATATTTATATAATAACTTTCTTAAATCATGATTGATAATGTGATCCTCACGTTTAGTACATGCTCATACAAGCTGATAATATGAAGCATTTTCAATAGTAGTTTTAGACTTTTTACCTCACTGTACTTTTTTTTTAAAGATCAAACCCTTGAAATAATCAAACCAGATTTTTAATTCTCTTTATAGTTTCATGGAGAATGGTACATCAATGTGATGTCCTACTTTGAAACCAGAAACAGAATAGACTGGTTAGACTCTCAAACACATTATCCTCTGAATTGAAATGGACTTCCTGTGATCGATGGAGTTACAGCAGGGAAATCCACTCATGGTAATGCCATCCACTCATGGTAATGGAGGAAACCCAACACTCTTGAATCAGTGGGTTGGATGCCATGTTCATGTCAAAGTAATATTCATCCAGGCAACACCCAGTTTAAAGATGTAATGCATATTTGAGAATCTTTCTACCAACATTTCCCATAACATTTCATCCATTTAGAAATGTGGCCTGTAAAATTAACTGGGAAATTACAAGATGGACTATTTTAAAAACAACAAGAAAAAGTCTTCACAGCATATTATCTTTAAAATAAATTAACAAATGCACTGATGAATCAAGTTCTGGGGTAGAGTTTTGGGGTTCCTTTTACATGAGGATGGAATTTCAGTCTTTCTAGTTCAAAATTAAATGTTTATTTCAATGTGTAACTTGTTGTTTCTTTGTAATTATTTTTTTAAAACTAATTATCAGTTTAAGAGCGACAACTGTTTAAAAGTAAATTGTCAGGCAGGATTCTCAAACCAAACTGCAAAAATAATTAATGTTTTCAAACAGGTTTCCTAAATGCTGTCATTGGTCAAACAAACAGACAGCCCCGCCCAAAACTCTCACTATTGGCTTAGTCAGTGTTACTGTTGTCAGGCAGAATACTCAAAACAATCTGCAAAAATAATGATTGTTTTCAAACAGGTTTCCTTAACGCTGCCATTGGTCGAACAGAGAGCCCCTTCCAAAACTCACACTATTGGTTTAGTCGGTGTTACTGTTGTCAGGCAGAATACTCAAATCAAACTGCAAAAATAATTAATGTTTTCAAACAGGTTTCCTAAACACTGCCATTGGTCGAAACAGAGAGCCCCGCCCAAAACTCACACTATTGGTTTAGTCAGTGTTACTGTTGTCATGATACTCAAACCAAACTGCGAAAAAGTATTGTTTTCAAACAGGTTTCCTAAACACTGCCATTGGTCGAATAAACAGAGAGCTCCGCCAAAACTCACACTATTGGTTTAGTCGGTGTTGCTGTTGTCAGGCAGAATACTCAAACCAAACTGCAAAAATAATTGTTTTCAAACAGGTTTCCTAAACACTGCCATTGGTCGAGCAAACAGACAGCCACGCCCAAAACTCACACTATTGGTTTAGTCAGTGTTGCTGTTGTCAGGCAGAATACTCAAACCAAACTGCAAAAATGATGATTGTTTTTCAAACAGGTTTCCTAAACGCTGCCATTGGTCGAACAAACAGACAGCCACGCCCAAAACTCACACTATTGGTTTAGTCAGTGTTGCTGTTGTCAGGCAGGATACTCAAACCAAACTGCAAAAATGATGATTGTTTTTCAAACAGGTTTCCTAAACGCTGCCATTGGTCGAAACAAACAGACAGCCACGCTCAAAACTCACACTATTGGTTTAGTCGGTGTTGCTGTTGTCAGGCAGGATACTCAAGCCAAACTGCAAAAATAATTGTTGTTTTCAAACAGGTTTCCTAAACACTGCCATTGGTCGAACAAACAGAGAACCACGCCCAAAACTCACACTATTGGTTTAGTCAGTGTTGCTGTTGTCAGGCAGAATACTCAAACCAAACTGCGAAAAATAGTATTGTTTTCAAACAGGTTTCCTAAACACTGCCATTGGTCGAGCAAACAGAGAGCTCACAACCCAAAACACACACTATTGGTTTAGTTCGGTGTTGCTGTTGTCAGGCAGAATACTCAAACCAAACTGCAAAAATGATGATTCTTTTCAAACAGGTTTCCTAAACACTGCCATTGGTCGCGCAAACAGACAGCCACGCCCAAAACTCACACTATTGGTTTAGTCAGTGTTACTGTTGTCAGGCAGAATACTGAAACCAAACTGCAAAAATGATGATTGTTTTTCAAACAGGTTTCCTAAACGCTGCCATTGGTCAAACAAACAGAGAGCCCTGCCCAAAACTCACACTATTGGTTTAGTCAGTGTTGCTGTTGTCAGGCAGAATACTAAAATAAAAAAATGTTTTGAAAGTTCCATGGATTTTACATTGTCCAGGGAAGTCAACCTACACTAGGCTTATTTAGTTGTCTCTGAACTTGAAACTGGGATAAGAGCGATTTTAACATGGATAACATTACACAATCACCTTTAAAACCTTGCAACTCTGTCTCAGAAAATACTTTTGGAGAAGTTTTGCCGCCTCAGGCACAACAGGTTCCTCAAAGACCCGTGACGAAGAGCAGACAAGAAATGTGCTGCCCTCTGTAGCACAAGAGCATCAATACATGCTCTGAACGGCCTCCCTCAGGGGCAGAGGCAAACAAACAGGTGAGAAATTTTGAGAACGCTACAGAACAAGGATGGTGACACATCAGTAAGTCAGAATATAAACAACTTGTAGACAGTGGAACACAGAATTTAGTAAAATGGTGAAGGACAGACAGGACAAACACAGAAGTGACGTGCAATGCATTTCATTAAGGTTAACCAAGCGTGAGAAGCCTCGCAAAAACATGACCAGAAAGGAAGAGAGGTTCATGTCGGTCAATTCAAACATCCATGCCGTAAGTAAATAAACAAATAAATGTTATATAAGCAGCTGTCTAAAAGAAAAGATCTTCTAAAAGAACTTATGACAAAGTCAAATATATTAAAAGATTTAAAAGTCAAAATTATGACTTAAAAATTTAAATGACAAGATAAATTAAAATTATGGCTTAAAATGTCATTTTTATTAAGACCTAAAAAGTCATAATTCTTTTGACATAAATTTTTGTCATAATTTAAATTTTTTTTTTATCTCAATTTCGATTTAGAATGTCCATTCAGACTTCTTATCTTGTAATTGTGACTTTCTGTCAAAATTTTAATTTAATCTTGACTTTTATTTAGTATACATTATCATTTTGACCTAGTGTTTCATAATTTCGACTTTTTATCTCGACTTGTCATAATTTAAATCATGAATTTAACTTTTAAATCTCAATTTTAAAAAGTCAATTTCAACTTGAACCATGATTTCAATTTAGTGTCAATTTTGAATTTTAATAATATTATTGTGACTGCTATAATTTATATATATTTTCAGAAGTTTATCATATTGTTGACTTTTTAAGTCATAATTTTGACGTTGACTTCAGAAATAGACCTCCATTGTAAATAACAGATTAAAACAAATTTACAAAATATATTGTATACTTTGATGCATTAATGGATTTATAATATCAACATTTTAGTATTCTTGTAGATAAATGTATTTGTTTGTTTATATCTGCATTAATAAAATATTCTTATTCCCTTTCTAATTAATGGAGTCATTGATGTTGAAGCAATTAATGACTAAAAATAAGCATCAAAGCATATTATGAGGTAGGTAGATATGCTTGCCATAGAGATTAGTTCAAGTGCACTAAAAACAGCTCCCAAAATGCACTGCAAATGCAAAAACACATGACAGCATGGTGCCACTTTGTCTCTCTAAAATGCTGGACCCCTTACTGATTAAAAAAGTACCTAACGTGAAGAAAAAACAAAGAGCATTAGCATAAAAGCAACAATTTGCAGTCAACATGACTGGATTGTCAAAAGCAATCACCCAATTATAAACCAACAGTGTTTTGAAACAAAATACCACATTGAAATAAAAACCCAGGTATGCGTTTTAAATCCACCTTACATCCAAAAGCCAAAAAAATGTCCCTCATTGACTACGATTAACTGCACCATGCAAGTTGTCACAACTTCAAACCATTGCCATAGAGCTCTCCACTTCCCTAGGTACAAAATTACCATGGTAACACTGATCTAGCACAATTACTCTCAGTCACGCTAAACCAGATTTACAGAGCAGTGGAAATGCCTGAGCGCAGAACTGGGTTGTCAAGTATTTCACTTTTGGAAAATGAGAAATTTATGCCTCACGCCAAGAGAGAAAATTGTGTTTTTCATTATTGATTTTAAAAAGAATAGTTTATCCAAAAAATGAAAATCAACCTCATTGCTCCAAATCCATTTGCTATTTTTATTTTATTTCATCCAGTGGAACACAAAAGAGAAATTCATAAGAATCACCCTCTTCAGACCCACACCAGTGGCTGAAATAAAATATGTTTTACCTTTTCTATTGTTTCCGAAGTCTACAATGCTTCTAGTGTGGACAGACTCAAGCTGTTGCAATGCAATGTTTGTGAATCAGGTGTTAAAACAATTCATTCTTAGTGAAGAATGATTTCCAGTCTCAGCCAGATTCCCTACAAAATGCAAAAGCTTCCACTGGCTGTTCATGAAGCAGTGCGTAATCTATAATCTTTGGAATTTGCTCCAAATTGAGCGAGTGATTTCCATCACGGCATTCTTAACTGGACCACTGGTCATTAGACTCAGCCTACAGCTCTCTGGTAAGCCCTGACATAATGTAGATGATCATTATTAGCCCTGACCAACTCCCCAAAACCCCAACCAATCACACGCCTGGTCAAGCATTCCGATCAGTTGGGTCAGAACATGAGCGGCCAGAACTGGAGAGGAAAGAGGAAATTGCAGCCTCTTCTTACGAGACTTCATTTCTCAAGCGCAGATCGAGAGGGATAATGCTAAGTGGCAGCTTGGTCAACTGAATTCATATAGGCAAACAGTACTTGGGGAAAATCACTTACCACTTAGCGCTTTGCCACCAGAACACCAGTGTTCAAGTGGAACAAGTTTGTCAATCAATGAGACTTCGAACATTTGACGTAGATTCATACAATACAACTCACCATGAACATGGACCGGGTGTATTAGCAACATATGCTAATAAGGTACGAATACGGTTACCATTTTAATAATATTTAAATGTGACCTACTTTAGCAAGGGTTACTGATTCCATGAGGTCTTAATTTTAGCCGCTAGCGAAAAGTGTTAACAAAGAGGCCATTTAAACTGAGTCTAGCTTGAATAATGCAGACATGCCCTCTACAAATCAGTCAGTGAGAGTACAATGACAAAACCTTATATCTTTGAAATCATCAGCATGAAATTAAAAATAATACTATCTTACAACATTATTCATTGCTCATTATATAGAGTCTACAATACCTAGATAGCACTACCATTAGCATTTTCATTGGAGTAAACAGATCTAATTCCTAATGAAACCTCCACTAGAATATAGTTAGTTGGATCCTGCTGTAGAGCAAGATAAACCACGTCCAGGCACTCGCATTGTTAGAAAGGTAAAAAGGCTATATTGTAAGACAGGGCTACATCTCAAAAGGGCTTTTTACCTTTTTAACTATGTGAGTGCCTGGATGTGGTTCATCTTGCTCTACAACAGGATCCACTGACCATGTTTGATATTTTATTTCCCTCCAGGAGCACTCATAGTTTGACTTGTGAGTACCAGATGTGCCTTTGGTTGAGATATTTTCTTTGATGAAATATAATTAACGTTTGACAAAAAAGATATGTTTTTGAATGGCCAACTGTGCATAAACAAAATGGTACATATTGGATCTACCCATGCTACCAGTTGATGTTAAGGCTAACCAGGGGTGCGTTTCCCGAAGCATTCGCTAGCAAACTATGGCCATGTCCACACTAATATGTTTTCGTTTGAAAACGTATATTTTTCTCTCCGTTTTGGCCTTTCGTCCACACTGAGTCAACGAAAACGTATCTTTTGGAAAACGCTCTCCAAAGTGGCATAAATTTGAAAACGCCGTTTTCACGTCTGTCGTGTGGACAGTGAAACCAGAGGTATTTCAAAACGATGATGTAAGTTTAGTCATGTGATGCATGTAGTACCAATAGATATTCATGTTTATCGGTATTGTGCCTGTTATGTGTTAATCATATTTACACTGTTGCTAAAATATATTACTTTCTATGTTACTTAGTGCTAGGGATGCACCAATACCGGTATTCGGGTATTCGGCCTTCAGATACCACATTTTTTAAAGTACTTGTACTCGTTAAAGTTCTCGATAATTGGGGATTCTAGACCATCGGTCTTGAGAAATGGGTTAATCACAGGCGCCGAGTGCCCGCCCCAGGCCCCGGCTGCAGCTCAGAGCAGCGGGAGGAGGCGAGGGCGAGACCTGTCGCGCGTGGACCAAGTCGGTACTCAAAAAAATGTAAACGTCATGGTACCAAGTCTGGTGGTACCGAATACCCGATCAAACCCAGTTCCGTTGCACATGCATGCACTGAAGGGCGTGAAGTTGCGTCATCATCATGAAAGCGCTGAGACATGGCGACTGGCGGCGCTGCTGATGTGTGTCTGTGTATATTAAACTGCAAAACGACTTTTTAAATATAAAACCTGCATGTTCTGCTTGTCTCTGTGTGAATGAACAGTGCAGACGCGCAGTTTCATTTAACGTTAGCCACCTCTCACACACACTGAAGCTCTGAGTGACGCTCTGCTGTTCTCCGTCTCTGCTGCCTCACGATATGATGACATGATTCATGATTTCATCTCCAAGAGTCACTTCATGAGTAACGGTAGGTATTTTACCGTTTCATTTGAGAAAAACGATCGTCATATCATTTCTTTTATGCTAGGTGTTTCTCAATGTCAAGGATACTTCCCATTGACATTGAGAAACGCCCAGTGTCTGATGTATCAGACACGCACAGAAACTCAAAGGTCTTTACGGCAACCCGTCAAAATAAAAGTTTGGTAAGAAATTGACAGAAATAATTATATTAGGCTACTGTACAATAGATTTAACTACGTCTCTATTAATCAAAATTGCTACTACTAATAATGTGTGCATAAGGTTGCTTTTTCTCTTGATTTTTTATAAGCAATATTTCTCAATATCATCAATATTTTCGTATAAACAGCATGTAGCCTTCAATGCTTTCATAAATGTACCATCATAAATAATAGTCATTGAATTGAATTTTTTTATTTAACTATTTGGAAAAGAAAGAAAAGAAATATATATATATATATATATATATATATATATATATATATATATATATATATATATATATATATATATATATATAAAATGAAATAAAATATAATTAAATAAATTGGAAAAATAGTTAAAACTGATTTTAAATCATGTTTTTTTTTATTAAGTACTCGGATATCGGCGAGTACTGAAATGCAAGTACTTGTACTCGTACTCGTTTTCCAAAAAGTGGTATCGGTGCATCCCTGACTTAGTGCTATTCTTCATAGCACAGTACTGCAAAGACTGACAGATAATGTACTCACATTTGCTGTCCTGTGGCAAAACAGGAAAGCAGTTGCGTTTTAGACCAAACATATGGTGACTGAATGCGACCTGGATGCATCAGTGATGGTGAGATATTTTGCTAAATAAAATTATCCTGTTATTGTGCGATAACATTATTTTCATTTTCCCCTCTGTAACGTTCTCAGTGAGATTTTGTGAAGTTTCACGCATGTCGCAGTAAAGTGAATTTAGAAGTTTCTCATTCACACTGAAAACGTCGGAAAACGCCTGGAAGCTGCTAGTGTGGACGTGAGAGCGCTTTAAACGAAAACTCATTTTCAAATGTATTCGGATTAATGTGGATGTAGCCTATGGTCGCAAGTTCTGTCGTTATCAGCATAGTTCAATGAGTTGGTGTTTCCCAAACAATTGTTCCAACGAACATTCGCAAACAGCATCGCAAAGTTGTGTGGTTTGAATGACAGCTCTCTGACCTGTGGTTAGAGGCATCGCTTCTATATTGCACTACATTTGGACGTAATAAATCCTTATCTTGAGCAAAATAGGCAAGCTGACATTCAAGTACAACCGGTGCCTTTTATTTAGAATACATACAAATGGAATTTACGTCTTTTAGTTTGTCAAAAGATTTAAAGTACCAATTTTGAAGAGTGCACATGTGCAAACGTGTCTCTACTATGTGAAGAATCAAGACAAATATTGAATCTGGTAATAAAGCAAAATAACTGAAAATTACATGTCTGTAATTTATATAAAAAAATCTAGTGTCAATTGGATCTCAAACAGTTTCATTAAAGTAGTTATTACTCCACTTACGTGTGAAACCAATGTGGTTGAATGATACTTTGCAACAGTGGGTTTCTGGAAACAGTCTACTAGCTAGTTGATTTCTCCAACCATCCATTGTACTATGGTGGTAAAGCAGCGCATGACATAGTTGTACGGGAAACACACCCTGCTTAGCTTTAGCACCTAACCAGCTGTAAAGGCTAACCAGCCAATCACTGACCCTCCAATCACCTGGATTCATTCTGATACCACTTTTGTAAATGAAAGTGAGATGTGAAGGTAACCCATACTAGGACTTTGTGCTTGGTATTAAACCTATCCAAGTTAGTGCACACACATTAGAAGCAGTGAGTAGTGAACACACACACAAACACACTGCAAAATATAAACACACACACACACCCAGAGCAGTGGGCAGACATTTTTCTGTGGCACCCAGGGAGCGATTAGTGTTAGGTGCCTTACTCCTACCTTAATCATTTCCTGCTGGTATTAACAATCAAACTTCGGGTTCCAGTCTAACTCTTTAACCCAAGAGGTGCCAAACCCTGCTCCTGCCTAATGGACTGTCCTGCACAGTTCATCTCCAATCCAAATCAAACACACCTGCCTTTAATTTTCAAGTGATCCTGAAGACCTTACTTGGTTGCTTCAGGTGTGTTTGATTAGAGTTGGAGATAAACTGTGCAGGACAGTTGATAGGCAGAAGCAGGGTTGGGCACACTTGATCTAACCTTTAGGCCACAACTGCCCAATGGTTCCAATCAATACAAGATGGATACAACATCCAATCAATACAAGATGGATGAAGTCAAGTCTTGTCCATTTGTTTATATTTTTACTTGTGTTGTGGGAAAAGCTGCTATTTTCATCATGTTTACTTGGAAATGTCCACATATTAAATGTTTCAATCCAACTTTGTGATGATAAAGCATCACAGATTGAGATTGAGATGTTAAAGGCATACTCCACCCAAAAATGTAAATTCTGTCATTATTTACTCAACTTCAAGTTGTTGCAAACCTGTATGAGTTTCTCTCTTCTGCGCTGAACACAAAGGAAGTATGTTTTGAGAACGATTGGAACTTTGACTTCCATAGTATTTTTTTTCTTTTTACTATGGTGCCAAACAACTCTTTGGTTCCAATCGTTCTTCCAAGTATCTTCCTTTGTGTTCAGCAGAAGAAAGAAACTTATACAGGTTTCCAACAACTTGAGGGTGAGTAAATGATGACAAAATAAAAATTTTGGGTGGAAAATCCCTTTAATATGTTGTGGGAAAAGGTGCCATTTTACCTGAAATGTCCAGTTACACAATAACTGTTTCAATCCAACCTTGTGAAAATTGGAATATAGCATAAAACAATTGTGAATAAAGCACCGTTTCCATAGCAGATTAAGACCAATATCATCACTTCCTGAAGAAAATGGTCCAAAATAGCTGTAATAAAAATCAAAGTTGATTCAATCGGGGTAGCCACTGTGGTTCTTTTAATCTACATCATAAATGACTTGTGAATCAGAGCATGTTGCTTGTGTCCGGATGGTGTTTGTAACTGCAATTGCTGCAAGATGCTTCTGGGAAGCAATTATACCAAACTATTTTGATTATACACTCATAATCTCAGACAAATAGGTACAAACGTGGTCACTGCACCCTTTTAAAAGGACCTAATATGTACACTTCATGTAGTAATATGCACCTTATAGGGGTAAATGAGGCACAAAGGTGTACCGTTTTAAAGGTGTACCTATTTTTCCTGAGAGTAACAAGTGCTGTTTCACATCAGCCACTTATACAAATCCATTCCTCTGAGGTTGTTTGAAATGTCACAATATGTGAGTGAAACGCAAGAGACATGCTATGTTGACCCTTGAGGGCTGTTTGGACAGACCACAATGTTCTCCAGAACTATGCCGTGCTGCCAACACAAGGTGCCCATTCCAATTGCACATCTCTTCTGGACAACCCAAATCCAAGACCACCTGAGAGCGCCACACTTGTATGCTGGTGCCAGCCTCTGCCTCTCTCATCCCGTCCTTTCCACTCGACTTCTTCGCCTATGGACATTTATGTCAGACAAGTGTACCATTCACTTTTTACCAACAAAACTGCCACCTAGGGCTGTGCTTGAGAATGTAACACCAACCGTACTGAGCCAACGGTGAGGAACAAATGATAATGTCTATTCTTTCAGACAAGGTGCTGCTGCAGATTTGGTTGTGGACTGAGTAATAGTTTGTGTATGAGGATAGAAGACAGGTGGGATGGATAGATGTAACGGTTGCAGAGGGAAAGCGGGAGACTGTTATTTAGTAAGTGACCTCAAACTGCCATAACTGCTATTCCAATTCACTGGAATCCTAATGGTAGGCTTCTCATACTGTGACTACTAGAAGAAAATTTAAGTCTGAAGTACAGTTCTTTCACAGGTCACGCAGTGTTTTTTGTTTCTCCTTTCAAAACATTTTCGACCCTATTTTGAACTGGGAACGTGGAGTTTTAAACACATGCTGCCAAAAAAAGCAGTTGTTGCCTTCCCAAAGGTTCTGGCACTATAATATCTGCCGTAGAGATATGCTACGGTTCTGTTCCAACATAGCCATCATTTTAGCCATCTTAGAAACACTTCCGATGTGAAGACTGTTCCAAAATGTTTCTTGTTTTGGCTAAATTCTTTGAGGTAGTATACAAATCTGTAAAAAATATGTCTAAATGTATTGTGTTAATATAAAGGATTTTTCACAGGTGTTTACCATATTTTGAATGGCAGTGGCCATTCATTGGGGCAAAAAAGCCCTCTGTACACACTAACCCAAACCCTACCCTATACTTTTATTATTATTATTATTATTAAACACTAGTTAGCATTTCCAATATAAAATGTGATGGGGCAAAGGAAAAGAGCAAGTTTTGGCAAAAATTGGATGAAAACTTGGGTCAGAGTGTCAAAGACACTTCCATGCATACTCCCTACGTCATTGAGGCTGTTAAATGGTGGGAAATTTTTATTTTGTGTGGCCCAACCAGACATTGGTGGGCGCAGCAGTTAGTGTAAATAGCCAACAAGACAGAGGCTAATACAAACTAAAAATGTACTGGTTAACATATTTCTTTCAGAAAAAATATCTTAATCAAGTAGTGTTTAGCTCCTTCCTCATATTTCAAATATTTAAAAAAAAATCCTTATATTTTGATGGTTTAATCGAACTTGTAGGGTCGTTAAAAACCAATATCCCCACTAGACATCACTTTTGGCCACTATTGGACACTGTAAAAACTTGCCAGGAATTAACAGGATTGACAATTATTATTTTAATATATTACTTTAGTCAGATATTTACAGTGAAATTTATACCTGCTGGGTAATTTTCTTCTGAATTACTGTTGAATCAAAAGCAAAATGATGCTAACATCACAGTAATTTACTGCTCTTGTTTTACTGTCAATTTACATAACTTACAAACTTACATAAAGCTGTCTTTAACCATGCCAATGTAAGAAATTAAATTGTTTGGTCCATAATGCTGATTAGTATTACATTTGCTTGGGACTTATACCCTCTGTATTCATATTACAATTTCTGATCTCGCCAAGTCAGAAGTATAACAAAAGGAAAACTGTTAAAACAATGGCAAACTAGAATATGAAATAATCTAGTTGGCTGAAATTTAAGTTAGTCAAATGTCTCGTGTTATGACAGTAACCTCTG
Organism: Hybognathus amarus; assembly: GCA_030378365.1. Taxonomy (NCBI): domain Eukaryota; kingdom Metazoa; phylum Chordata; class Actinopteri; order Cypriniformes; family Leuciscidae; genus Hybognathus; species Hybognathus amarus. The sequence goes on from JAQIUQ010007182.1 coordinate 289,916, forward strand.
TTCCCTGAGAAGGGAATCTATACACTCTGTCGATGACAACACTTTGGGGAACGCCCTTAGCGCAAAGCACCTGGCAGTATGAATGAAACTAATCCAATCCTGATTGTTGCCTTTGTCATGACGTCACGTGGCGGCATACATGGAAGTTACACAGGGATGCCGGCACACAACAGAGTTAGCTTCCGCAATGAAGCAAGTCAGTCCCAGTAGGGGAAGGCGTGGCGAAGAGGAACTTTCGAAGGAACTTAACTGTGTCGATGACGACACTTTGGGGATCGAGTACCCACTATGCCACAACAAGTAAAGCTTGTCCCAGTGTGAAGCTGCACACAAGCACACTTAGGACGAGAGCACTAGAGTGCCTAGCATAAAAGGAATATCCAGGCTATATAATCTGCTAAAGTATGAGGGGCGGACCATCCTGCTGCATCACACACTTCTTGGATCGGGGCCCCTGAAAGGACGTCTCTAGAGGATGTCATGCGTCTGGTTGAATGGAAGGTGAAGGCAAGCTGCACACCTGATAGGCCATAGAGATAGCCTGAACGAGTTACTGACCGCAGTCACGTGAGGTGGAGGATGAAAAGCCTGCAGAATCATAGGCTGCTCCACATTAGATGGCACTTTAGGCACATAATCCAAGATCCAAGCCTTAATGTCGCCTGAAGCAAACTCCAGGCATCCATGAGATATAGAGAGTGCCGGAAGGTCTCATAATCTCCTGAGGAAAGTAATGGCTAATAAAAAAAACTACCTTGAGGGAAAGGTTCTTGGCCTCAGCCAACTCCAGAGGTTCGAAGGGGGCCTCTACCAGCCCTTTGAGAACCACTGCCAGGTCCCATGTGGAAACTCTGGTATAAGCAGCAGGTCTCATCCTTGAGTCTGGATGTGGTAAGACCAGCCAAAAACTGATCTTGGAGGAGCTCCAGCACTGAAGCCAACCGGGCAGTTACCTGGGTCCACCTAACACTCTCTACACCAAGTGGAAACACATTCCATTTTAGGCCATACAATCTCCTCATTGAAGGAGCTCTAGAACTTGAGTATGGTCTCAACCACTCCAGACCAGCCTCTAGGTACTGAGCCCCGTCAGGGGCCAGGCCCAAAGTTCGCACAGGTCTGGTCGGGGTTGAATATTGAGCCCCCAGCCTGTGGAAGTAGGTCCCTCCTCAAAGGCAGTACACAATGGCTCAGTACAAACTAGGCAGTACACAATAGCTCACTAGATTTTATCTTTACATTTACATTTATTCAGTTAGCTGACGCTTTTATCAAAGTGACTTACAATTGCTACATTGGTCAGAGGTTGCACGCCTCTGGAGCAACTAGGGGTTAAGTGTCTTGCTCAGGGACACATTGGTGTCTCACAGTAGATTTGAACCCAGGTCACACCAAAGGCATGCATCTTATCCACTGCTCCATCACCACCCCATTTTGGTACGTAACCCACTTCTGTTTTATGTTACACTTTGAAAATGTCAAAAATAATTCTGTACCAATCATCCATTAAATCTAATGTGGCACCTTGTACGGTATAACATTAAGAGTGACAAACAAATTAGTTCTTTTTCAATCCCACTCATTTTTCCTCCCTTTACTGTCAGCTCTGAAATATTCTAGTTTTTTTTTACCCCAGCTGTCAAGACTGATTTCACGGATATTGCCATAGTCTCATTTCTGCAGTTTGTAGTAATGAGATTTCGGCTTAAATATGTATTTTCATTGTCGAGGGTTAAGTTTCATACATCTCATGCAAAGCAGTCAAAACAATCTCATTGGAAATCAAACCTACAAGGTAGTGATTTCCATACTGAATTTGTGCAATGTGAATTGTAGGAAAACTTTTTTTTTCCATGTAATAGATTCCATTATTAGTAAAAGCAGGTTCTTAATGTACAGTAATGGAATACTGAACCTATATAATTATCTTGATGAGTCAATATGATTTACGGTGAAGAATTAATAATAAATCTCAGTACTTCTAGAACAGTGGACCCAAGAGCACTTTGAAAAATCCAATAATACAAAAAAAGGAAATATGCTACACTCTGTTAGAATTAAAGAAAGTAAATCAAATTATCCCTTTTAAGCCCAGTTAAACATCCTGCTTTGAATGGTGCCAGCTGAAACTTTTCACCATATTTCCTGTGGGGCTGTAAGCTGAATTAGTCCTTAGCTCATGTCTGTTGTTAACCTTAAAGATTTGACTGGAGTTGAATATAAATTGCCACAAAGAGCTTCTCAAACCATAAGCTGATTATTCAGCAAAGCAAAATGCTCCCTTCAATTCACTTTCCTGCAAAAGAAATGGCATATCTGTTGTTTTAATGGTGGTGACTGCAAAAATAAATGCTTAAATCACAAACCCCTTCCGGTTCTAAGACAGTGGTATACCACGGCGAGCTGTCTTATTTACAATGTTTCAAAGATAAAAGAGGACATTGGGTAATTCTTTAAGGTAATGTTAGGAGAAGCGAGGCACCATCAAGTCATATAACAGCATTCTCTCCTCGCCAATCCATATCATGAAGAACAAACAAAGCCCCAGTGATGAGGGTTAGAACTTGACAGATGATGCCAATAAACAGCATGCCATATAATAGGAGCATTAGACTAATTTATGCTAGCAACACTGTCATTAAAGACATATAGCATGTGATTTATATATGCAACTTTAGAATGAGACTGGCTCTAATGGTACCTTTCATGTTGGTAAAAAATTGAACAGTTTGCAGGCAACTGTTTTGATGAATTTAAATACTGAAATGTAAGGAAATTAAGATGTTATTTATGAGAATACACCCTTCCATATGGTTTCAATGGTGAGGGTAAACAAATAAATAAATCTTCATAAGGGGAGCGAGATGTCCGTTGACCGTGAGTCTTTGAATAAAATAACTCCTCTTCAAAACCTCGGCTTGATGCTGCTCTCAAGCTGCTTCTGCTTTACTTCTTTTACAAATGCTGTGAGAAAGTTGAGATGTGTTAGCTAGTCTATGCATAGCTGTCTTTGTGATGGGTAATCCATTTGTTTATCATTGTCTTTTGGGTTTTGACAGGACTAAATTAATTACCGTTTGATCTGAATGTGGGACATAATTAGAACCCTCTAAAGCTGCAGCCAACCCTCACCTCCCTTTTGCCAAAAGGGATCATCCTGCATTGTAATTAAACTTCAGCTCATCTGTCAGAGAGTTAATGTTTTCGTTTCTAGAAGAAAACGAGCAGCAGGTATGCAAGCCTACTTTGTTTAGAGTAAATTGGTTTAACTCAGCACAAAGGGATTGTGTGAGTGTGTTTTAAAATGCTTAGAAAGCTTCATTGGTCAATGTGTCAACCTTCATGTACTTCCCAAACCGTAAGACGTTCAACTTCAGAAAACAGATATTTTTTTTATATTTCTGTCCCTCCATTGACAGCTATGCAACTACTGATTTAAGAGAACATAAAGAGAATAAAAACATGAATAGAGTGGTTGAATCCAAATTCAACGTAACAGGATAATGCGTAACATGATAATGAACATCATTGATTCTTGCTGAAGCTCAAACCATAGACTGTAAAAAAGATGGACTACGCCTCTTTGCTCTTTTCTATCAGAGAGAGACGCGAAGCCAGCCAGTGTCTCGATACGACGCTGACATCCTGGAACCTAGGTCTGCGCACTTGCGGTGTTTCGGGACCAGTCATGCACAGTCGTGAGCAGGAAGTAAAGCCGTGAAATCAAGGCCGCGCCCTCACTCGCGCTGATAATCGAACGCAAAGCACACGCCCCGCACTTTCATTAAGTGGCCTCTGGCTGCTTCGTTCTCTCAATGATGTCTGCTGATTGCAGAACCTCGTTAAAAATAAGGTAAATACAACTACTAGCCACATAGTCAACATTATGAAAAAAGTCCGCTGGTGCTTCAGTGACTACCTCGCACAGAGAACCTGTCAATCACAGCTCTCAATCATGACGTCAGAGCACCGTTTTTATCATCACATAACTAACTAAAAACAAACTTATTTTAAAAACGAACACTTGAAATTACATCAACGTGATAGAAACTACAGTAAATGACAGAAACTATCTTTGGAAAAGGATATGTGAAGTGTAATTTAATTGTTTAGTTGGTCGCGTCCATTGAATAACATGGGGAGGCGGGGTTTATGACCTATACTAGGACCGGCCACAGGGGGGCGATCGAGACATTTTGGCTTCACTTTTGAGGGCTTGTGCGGCACGCTTGGTTCTTGCTGAAGCTCAACGAGCTGTGTACTGAGAATGAACCATTGGTTCTCGCATAAGCTCAATGTGCAGCATAAAACTAAAATGAACCTCATTGGTTCTTGTAGAAGCTCAAATGTGCTGTTTAAAGAGAATGAACCTCATTGGTTCTCTCAGAAGCTCAGAACATGCTGCGCAACATGGGAATGAGCCATCATTGGTTCTTGTAGAAGCTCAAACATGCTGCGTAACACGAGGATGAACCTCATTGGTTCTTGCAGAAGTTAAAATGTGCTGTGTAACATGAGAATGAACCTCATTGGTTCTCTCAGAAGCTCAAAAGTGCTGCGTAACACTGAGAATGAATCTCATTGGTTCTTTTAGAAGCTCAAACGTGCTGCGCAACATGAGAATGAACCTCATTGGCTCTTGCTAGAAGCTAAACGTGCCGCGCAACACAAGAAAGAACGTCATTGGCTCTTGTGGAAGATCAAACGTGCTGCGTAACACAGAGAATAAACCTCATTGGTTCTTGCAGAAGCTCAAAAGTGCTGCGTAACACGAGAAAGAACCTCATTGGCTCTTGCAGAAGATCAAACGTGCTGCGTAACACGAGAAAGAACCTCATTGGTTCTTGCTGAAGCTCAAACATGCCGTGTAACACGGAAAAGAACGTCACTGGCTCTTGTTGGTGCTCGAACGTGCTGCGTAATCTCGAGAGCGAACCTCATTTGGTCTCTTGCAGAAGCTCAAACGTGCCGCGGAACATGAGAAAGAACGTCATTGGCTCTTGTAGAAGCTTAAACTTGCTGCGTAACACGAGAAAGAACCTCATTGGCTCTTGTAGAAGATCAAACGTGCCGCGTAACATGAGAAAGAACGTCATTGGCTCTTGTAGATCAAACGTGCTGCGTAACACGAGAATAAACCTCATTGGTTCTTGCACATCAACCGGACATGCTTGAGCTTGTTTACCACGACTGATGTGTGCGTCTGAATGACTTCTGTATATGTGAAGCCTAAATTCAATCTGTTCAAAATATCCTAAAAATTCCTATGTATTAATTTTAGGGTCATTTTATCAACTTTTTGAAGCGTCAAACATAGTTACATGGATTATCAATGGACAGAAATATCTCAGATTTCATTTAAAATATCTTAATTTGTGTTTTGAAGATGAGCAAAAGTCTGACGGGTTTGGAAACGACATGAGGGTGTGTAAATGATGACAGAATTTCATTGAAAAAAGGACATTAACATAAATCAAATCACACAACTGCACTACCCTACAAAAGCCAACTAAGCTGTCTAAACAAGCAGGGATGTAAGAGATATTTTCTCATCCTTTCTGGTTAGTAGACATTGGCAGTAAACAGCTTATGGGAAACCATGCAAGACGTTTCCACCAAGCGTGCCTTGAAGTGAATCTCTGCTGTCGCACAGACGGGCAACTCTCAAAGCCGCCTCCTTCCCACAACTGACGAGGCTCTGAGCAAGTCAAATCTTGCTGATTCAAGAAAGTCCCTCAAGTGACTGGCTGAGTGGTCAGCTCAGTTTCACTTGAGATTCCTCCCTTCTAATGTAATTAGTAGCAACATTCAATTAACCATTTTGAATATGTGTAATTAGTGTCATATAAAGGTAACAAAAAGCCTGCATTTGGGTTCCCCAAATCACCTTTCACTGAACAGTTCTTAATTTGAAGAACATTTTAATAATCCAAAGAGCGTTGTTATCCACTATAAAAACTCTTCTCTGCAATGGAAAGGTTGCATAAATGTTCCAATTTTTCAAGACGCCAATAAAGAACCTTTATTTATTTTTAATTGTAGAATGGGAAAATCATAAAAGGTTCAAACACTTTGGTTCCTCGTCTCTGTCTGCTTTGCTCCTGTTCCTGTCTCTGAAACCTTTATATCGGAAATGGTTTTGGTGTGTGTTTTGATCCAGACTGAACTTACGGGAGAACTGACATGGTTAGTTGATGTTTTGGAGGTCTCTACTACACCATATCCCCTACACGCTCCATGAAATAAGGCTGCAAAACCTGCCATTATCTGTTAAGTTGAACATGAAGGGCCTTTGGGGCTACACACATCCGATAATAAAAAGACCTGTTGCTCACTGAATTCTGTTCACCTTCATGGTGTGTAGAACCAATATGAATTCTACAGATCACACAAAAAAAGATGTTTTAAGAATTTCCATGTGGCTCTACCATAAAAGCTCCAGAAAAAGACTAGATTTCATTTCTTATTGAAGACATGCAAAAGCTTTGTGTGAAAAACAGATTGAAGTTATTGACAGTCTTCCCCTTCAGCTGAAGCGCTTCGTGCAACACATGGGGCCAGATTTACTGACAGCTTGCACACGCGTTAAAAAACTACTGTCAGAATTTACTAAAGACACGCTGTGAAAAATCAGTGCTGAAAAAAGCATGAACAGGGTTTCAGGGAGAACAGGGAGACTTTATTGCATATGCATTTGTAGGAGTTTCCTTTTCAGATGAAGTATTTATGGGAAGGAGAGTATTTAAATCAATCATGCAAGGTGATTTACTAAGTTAATTTACCGGTATTTACGCCATTTTCAACATTCATCAGTAGATCAGCAGCAGAACTTTCAGACTCTAATTGGCACTTTTATTGAATTGCGGTCTCACACTAATTTGCCCTGTTTAGTAAATCTGGCCCATGAGGATGAATAAATGACAGAATTTTTGTAGGATCAAGTCCCCCTTTTAATGTTATTTGTCTATATGTTTTTTTTAATATGCTTCAATACAAACCAAGTGTAAATCCATAAGTCAACACCATTGCTGAATATTATCTCCTTTAAAGTGCATTGAACTAAAGTACGCTGGTGAAAAATTGTTCAAACAAAATAAATAAAAGGATTTTAAGAAGTGTAAACCTTTGTTTTTGCTCATTTGTTTCACACACAATTCTAAAAAAAAAACATAAATGAAAAGTAGAAAGTTTTCCCAACACTAATGCACTAAATGAGTCTAAAATTTCACCCATATTAGTGAAAGCATAGGCCCCCCCGGCCCAAACACCTATTTATCCAATCGAAAAATCGAATTAAGATTCAGAAATCTCTCTGATTGGTACAGTAGATCTCACATTGGATGCTGGCAGATCATAACACACAATTCTACCATTATATTTAGCATTACAACATAACAACCTGTCACAAAAGCTTGTGCTTTCTGATTTTTTTTACACAAGGATGAATTGCATTTTAAAGGTGTGATGAACTGAGAAATCAAATTTTCCTTGAGCTTTTGACATCTAAGAGGTCATCATATTATAAGAATATCCTGTAAGTTTCAGAACTGAAAACGTCCTTGTTAGTCCAATAAAAGCTTTTATTGACACCAGGCTCAGCAAACGACTCGTTTTTCAAAGTGGGGAACTATGACGTCAAAGAGGACAAAACACCACCCCCGCAGAAGAAGATCAACGCCTACTTCAACACGGCCGGTTTAGCCCCGCCCACCGATTCGCGCATTGGCACGCATAGATAAATAACATAGGCCTACCTCGTGATGACAAACCGGATCGAGCTACCGAGCAATACAAAATATTGTACAGTGCCTGGTTGTGGAAGATGACAGTCGCTGCATAAGCTTCCTCTGGATTCCAATAGGACTGCATGGCATGAGCTTTATATTTAATGACGTTCCAGCTGATGAGGTAAAACATTGTCCATCTGTTCGCTTCATTTCACTGAGGATTGTTTGTAAACAAAACTGGATTTGCAGACCGATTAAGAGTAAAGAACGGTGCTGTGCCGTCTATATTGGATCTGACAGGAATGGTACAACACACGGACTCTGGGTCGAACATGTATGGGCGAATCATTCCGGTTGCCATTTTACAACATTGGACGTTTTCAAAACAATTTCCACCAAGTGCATTCGACGGGTGAGTTCAAACTCATTATAATATGCAAAACTGTTATCCACTCACAGCAGTGGGCGTTTACTTCCAAGTCTTCAGTGCGAGACGCCCATAAAAACCGAGTGTTTTTCAGCTAGGCTCAAAACTAGGGTAGAAAATAGCCTATTACTTATTCATTTTGATGTTTTTGAATAGCCTGGATGCCAGCCCGAACTCCGCCCACAACATTTTTTGGACGGGAAGTTCGGTCTGGACTCTGGTCTGGATCCATTGAGGAGTAATTATGATCGGTTCAGAAATCATCGGGCCAATCAAATGGGCCAGGCGGGCTTTAAATGATGATGGACAGATGATCTGAAGGGACGTAATCATCACGTTATCAAAGAGCGCTAACTGTCTTCCCTCAGAGATGACGCATCTGTTGTGAAATAAATCGACAGCGCATTAATTTTAATAGACGAACAGAAAACTGCAATCAAGGCATTTGTCGATTCGGAAAAGATATTTTTGCCGTCCTTCCCACATGTGATTTGGGAAAAGTGTAACTTATCAGCTGGCTCTGACGGTCGCTAAGAAGATGGGACGTAATGAAAAGCCTGTGGTCGTTGTGGTTTCTGCGTTGGTCGCACTCATGAAGGAGTAAGTAAAAGAAGCAACACTCGTTATTTAACTTCTAAAATAAGTAAAGTTAGGCTACGTTCTGTATTTGACAACTGTATGCAAAGTAGCTGACTTACTGCATTGCTCTGATTGGTTGTAGGTTTACCGACTATCCAATTGAGTGCAGAGTTGTTGTTTTTTCCTGGTTCGGTTAAGACACGCCTCATAATCAAAGCCAGACGGAGGGGTTTCACACTCATCTTCCGATAGGAAAATGAGTATGACGAAGTCAGGCTAGTTTTTGAATGCAAAAACCAAGCGAACGTCATAAGTTGACCTCAGACAACAATATAATGAAATTTAAAAAGCCAGTCCATGTTGTAAACTTCAAAATCAGCATTTAAATCAGCAAGAGAGCGATTAGTGTCAACACTCATAGAAAGATTGTTTTAGTTTGGTTGGTAATTTATTTGCAGTGTTTCTCTTTGCAAGGAAAGAAATACTGCACTCTTGAAAAACTAACTAAGGTATGGAGTGCACCCACCGACAGAAAAATAAATCGGTGCCTATTCAGTGCTCAAATGCCATCAAATGTCCTCACTTCATACATCCTAAAAGAAAATATACCACTATGCATCAATGTCACACTCACGGTGCAAACCCTCCACACTAATGTGTCACACTTGAAAATCCTCAGGGTAGCAAAGAACTAATTAGAAACATCTAATCTATCTGTGACAATCTGAAGTGATCTCCACTAAATAACCAGCACTGAAGTACTGTTGGTTAGTATGCTATAGTCTTCTGCTGTGAGAGTGATAGATCACTCAGACAAATTATACCTTCTCATGTTGAGGTAATGGCAATACAAATTAATCAGTTGCACTCGATGTGATAAATGTCAACCAAGTCTGCGGGAAGCTGAAAGTATCTATTGATTGGAGAGAAGAAATGATTTCAATAATTACTGGTATGTATATCATTGACGCTTCCTAAATGAGAAAAAAAAAAAAAGATCCACGCTCATAATGATTTATGGCAGCTAGCCCAGCGGGACTCTCTCATTTAACGAGCTCCGAGATGAGCCAATGGCAGACGTGCTTTATGACATCAACCAAGGATTTTTCCTGGCTTCATGCTGAGCAACTTCATAGACAGGCATTGAACAGGGATAAGAGGACAGCTGAGGAGTAGACGTTAAAGCTCATCTGCAACTGGCAATATAGCAAACTAATGTGATTATGAAGTTGCAAAGGTATGGAGCTGAATGGCTGATGAGATGCCCGCGTATAAGATACCTGCCTGATGGGATGTGTTTGAAGAAATGAAGGTGTCAGGATACTCCAACACAAATGGATTTGGTACATGTTAGTGTATGAAGATGCCTCCTGGTTTCAGACCTGCTGCCAAGGCAACATGTCATAGTCTTATTCACCCAGAACAAATTCAAATGAGCTTTAGAGAAAATTTAAATACTGTATATATAGTGAGTATTCCATTAATTAAAAATGAGGTTTTTGTGAAAAGTACTGTGAAAATACCTTGATGGTATAATATGGCAATATCAATACTCAATGACTACCATACTTTCATGTTTCTCTCAGAGTGTTTTGGCAAGGTAATGGATATGACAATGTCTATGTTTGGCTTAGCGGAACGGATCTGCTATGCTGCTTCTGAGCAAGTATGAGACTTGCTAACCTGAGTCATAATTCGTGTACATTTATAAAGCACTTTCCTCCATACTCAAAGAGCTTTACATTGCTGGTGATGCAACGGCAGCCATATTGCGACAGAACACCAACCACACACCAGTTTTACTGGTGGAAAGGAGACAGTGATGAAGCCAATCAGTATGGTGATGATTAGGAGGCCATGATGGACAGGGGCCAATGGGCAAATTTGGCCAGGATGCCGGGACTACACACCTCCTCCTTACTGAAGGACTTTCTGGGATTTTTAATGACCACAGAGAGTCACGACCTAAAACTTCAGCCAACTATTATCTATTAAACACATTACCTGAACTGATAAAAGACCCTTTCAAAAGTAAATTCTCCAATAGAACAAATTTAATATTGCATAACAAAAAGTTGCAATTTGGCAAAGCTGCAGTCAGGTTTTTGGCAGGCTCAGGCGTACACAAGCGGCCAATATTGATAAATAGGCTGGGACTTCTCTCACTGAAAAGAAGCCAACCCTCGAGGGAGGAGTAGCCAATCGGAAGCCAAAGGATGGAGACGGCTGATAAAAAGAGGAGAGCAAAGAGGTTATCAGAGCAGAATGACCTCCAGGTGGGCCAAGTCTTCCATCAGACTGGCACATCTTTCCCTGGCACTATTGTCCTAACAAGATTTGTTGGTGGCCTAAACTTCAAAATACTCCTTATGTGGAAAAAATAGAGGCTTTTGTGAAATACACTCTATATAAAAGTACTGTAATATACCTTGATGGTATCAGATGACAATCCCATGGTACTCAATAGTTACAATGTTTCCATCTGCCTATTTTTATGCAAAGTTTGGGATATCACATTAAAAAAAGGGCTGGATGGAAAAGCCAAGATGCACATAAAATCTAAAAATGTGCAAAAAATATGCACTCAATTAAAGAGGATGATTTTTTTGGAGGGAAGATATGTGCATAAACTCAAGTAGAAACACATTGCAAACATATTTGAGATGTTGCCTCAACAAAGGATGTGATCGAAAAACTAACCGGTGGACCAATTTCCTCGCACAGCATCTCAAATGTTGGTTTGGTCATTCTGAAATCCCTGAGCTAAGTCCGCCATCAAAATGATTTGTTTTATTCCCTCCAAGAAGTGTCTCACATGATTGATTTCCAAAAACCAGGAATCTCAATGTTTTATACGATATTCCAATTATTCCAACTTTGGATGGAAACATAGCTAATGACTACCATATCGATGTACATGGTACATTGACACAAAGGTATTCTAGATCCACCTTTAAGTCTCTAAGGTATATTGATTTACATTTGAAGTGTTTTAAACCCGCTAATTAGAGCCAGGCCGATATTATCTGGCCGATATTAGGCATTTTACAAACTATCGGTATTGGCAGTTATAATGGCGATAAATGAAAGTTTGTTTTGGTTTGCCAGCCCATTACTGAATCTGTTAATGATTTGTTGCGCGTTTCTGAAAAAAATAAATAAATAAAAAATACATCTGCCGATATATCGGATTTTAAAACCAACAAATATTTGTATCGGTATCAACCTTGAAAAGCCTTTTTTTTTTTTGGGGGGGGGGGGGCTCTACCGCTAATAATAATTACAGTAATACTAGGAAGAAATGCCATTTTAAGGCTTGCTTCTACTGGTGGAAAAAATCTGTGCTGAAGAATTCCTGGGTTTGTAGGTTATGGCTTCTGTGAGAAATGAGTCCCACAGCACTGATATTTTTAGACTTCTGTCACTGTGGCTGTTGTCACTTTTATGTTGGTGGCCTAAGAGTGAGTGATAGCAAACATATACTGTATTTACTAGAGCTCAAGGCAGCAAGCCTTCTGGGCCAGCACACCAGCGAGACGTCAGAGAAATCAATAGTCACTTACAGACTATGGAGAATCATTATGACAAGAAGCGTCCTGTTATTCCGGAGTCATTTTAGTCATTGTTTTAATGGCGAAACACTATTGTTTCTGTATTTCACTTGATAAAAGTAACCGCTTCTGTTTTCAGATGCAAATGACATGTCAGCTTTCATCTGCCTGTAATTGTAAAGTCAACATGAAATACATTTTCAATCAATTTCACTTTTTGCACAATTTGTTTTCTTCTATGGCGATAATTAAGGGAATCGTTGCCACTTCCGAATGAGTAGCCTACATAAATAAATAAATAAATAATGGCATCACAACGCAAGATTAATTCTAAGAGTGAAAAGTTTTACTGTATCTCTTAATTTGATGTGAAGATGCTTCACATTCAAAGTTTGAAAATTCGTTTTGGTAAGGTAATGTACACTCACCGGCCACTCTATTAGGTACCCCATGCTAGTAACGGGTTGGACCCCCTTTTGCCTTCAGAACTGCCTCAATTCTTCGTGGCATAGATTCAACAAGGTGCTGGAAGCATTCCTCGGGGAGTTTGGTCCATATTGACATGATGGCATCACACAGTTGCCGCAGATTTGTCGGCTGCACATCCATGATGCGAATCTCCCGTTCCACCACATCCCAAAGATGCTCTATTGGATTGAGATCTGGTGACTGTGGAGGCCATTTGAGTACAGCGAACTCATTGTCATGTTCAAGAAACCAGTCTGAGATGATTCCAGCTTTATGACATGGCGCATTATCCTGCTGAAAGTAGCCATCAGAAGTTGGGTACATTGTGGTCATAAAGGGATGGACATGGTCAGCAACAATACTCAGGTAGGCTGTGGCGTTGAACGATGCTCAATTGGTACCAAGGGGCCCAAAGAGTGCCAAGAAAATATTCCCCACACCATGACACCACCACCACCAGCCTGAACCGTTGATACAAGGCAGGATGGATACATGCTTTCATGTTGTAGACGCCAAATTCTGACCCTACCATCCGAATGTCGCAGCAGAAATCGAGACTCATCAGACCAGGAAACGTTTTTCCAATCTTCTATTGTCCAATTTCGATGAGCTTGTGCAAATTGTAGCCTCAGTTTCCTGTTCTTAGCTGAAAGGAGTGGCACCCGGTGTGGTCTTCTGCTGCTGTAGCCCATCTGCCTCAAAGTTCGACGTACTGTGTGTTCAGAGATGCTCTTCTGCCCACCTTGGTTGTAACGGGTGGTTATTTGAGTCACTGTTGCCCTTCTATCAGCTTGAACCAGTCTGGCCATTCTCCTCTGACCTCTGGCATCAACAAGGCATTTCCGCCCACAGAACTGCCGCTCACTGGATGTTTTTTCTTTTTCGGACCATTCTCTGTAAACCCTAGAGATGGTTGTGCGTGAAAATCCCAGTAGATTAGCAGTTTCTGAAATACTCAGACCAGCCCTTCTGGCACCAACAATCATGCCACGTTCAAAGTCACTCAAATCACCTTTCTTCCCCATACTGATGCTCGGTTTGAACTGCAGGAGATTGTCTTGACCATGTCTACATGCCTAAATGCACTGAGTTGCCGCCATGTGATTGGCTGCTTAGAAATTAAGTGTTAAAGAGCAGTTGGACAGGTGTACCTAATAAAGTGGCCGGTGAGTGTATATCACAATTACCCATGTATTTCTTTTTAGGTGGAAACAGGCTTCTTTACATTAAGACCAGTAATGTTTATTATAGAAAATCAATGAGGTCATGAAATTTTAATTCCCAAAAACATATGACTTGACGTACTGTACACTTGGGCTGAATTGTACTTCCCCTCACTTTCCTCCTAAAAACAAACTATGAACCACTAAAGCAATGGCATATCATGAGCTCCATTAGAACCAAATGCAATTTGGGGCCTGTAGCGACACAAGTGTTTTGAGTCAAAATGTGTTGAAGTGGAGAATGTAAAATTGCTTGTATGCCTCATGAATTGTGTCAGAGTGCATTGCCCTCTTCACATCAACTCTCATCACCGCAGCGCTCATCGCACTCGGGAAAAGCTTGCGGCCAACAGGGATGCTTTGTGAAATCCCAGCCCTGGAGCATATAAAAGCAGTCAGAGACTCGGAGCAAGCGTGAGGCCACAGGGAAATAAGCAACACTTTTTTCTGAAAAGATGCAGGTGGCTATCGGCCCGCAACATGGGCTTTAAATTCGTTTCTTAATGCTCACAACTGAGGGTCTGTGACACAGGCCGGCTGGCAATATGTCCCATGTGTATGGATGTATTTCCGTAAATACTTTCTAAACAGTCTATGAAGGGCAAAAAGTCAAGCGCTGAACAGAACAGATCTGTGAAGTCTACTGAAACCGCTCTAGCCATTAGCCATGAGGTAGGAAGCTGGAGGAAAGTGACATAAATATTGCAGTTTCACATGCGAGTGCATGCAGCTCATGTCCTTATGCAAATTATTAATGCAACAACACATTAGCGACTATTAAATCTAAGTCTACATATTGTAAGCTCTTGTAGTGCATAGAGCACATCAGTCCATATTTAGGGTAGTGAACACTTCATGTAAACTCACGATAACCACACACTTACAATTACCCAACAGATGTCTAATGTGGATAATCCTTCAATGTTCATTTAGTTCAATAGTTTAGGGCTTTAAATACTGTTAACTAATCGAATTGGTGGCAAGTTCAGTAGGAATTTGTAAAATCTCATCCGTAAATTTTTGTGCTCATCAATGTGCTTACCCTTACAAATGTTTAGGGGTTGACCTTCATGCTTGCTTTTTTCCTAATAATCAAACGTTTTTGTACGTTTGACATTGTACGAATTCATATGGAATTGCCACCTCTTAACATACTGTAGGCTGCGTTCACACTGCAGGGGCTTAATGCTCAATTCCGATTTTTTGAAAAAATTAGATTTTTTTGCAAGGCCGTTCACATTTCCAATTAAATGCGACCTTTTGTGATCTGTGTGAACGCTGAAATGACCCAGTTGAGTACTCACCCATCAATGACGTCACTTGTTTGCGTAAGTAGCTAAACATGGATGTCAACAGAGGAGCTTGTTTAGCAATATTAAAGGGATACTTCACTTTTTTTGGAAATAGGCTCATTTTACCACTCTCCCAGAGATAAACAGTTGGGTTTTACCATTTTTGAATTTATTCAGCCGATTTTTTTTAGATTTAGAAGAATATCAGTAACCAGACAGTTTTCTGGTCTCATTGACTTCAATAGTGTATTTTTCCTACTATGGAAGTCAATGAGACCAGAAACTGTGGTAAAACTCAACTGTTTAACTCTGGGTGGTAGTATGAGTGGTAAAATGAGCCTATTTCCAAAAAAGTGGAGTATCCCTTTAAAGTTATTTACCCAACAGAGCCAGAACAATTACAATCCGTTCATTCCCGCCTACTTTCAGACGCAGAATTATGACGTTTGTCACATATCAATGACGTGCGGGTTGGATACATTTGTCCTGACCGTTCAAATTAAAGTCGCATTTCAAAAGATTGGATAGATATCGGATTTGGACCACATACCAAGTGGCCTGGGTCACATTTTGAAGAGATCGGATCTGTGTCGTTCAGGTGCGTTTCCCAAAAGCATTGTTAGCCAACTCTGGTCGCAAGTTCCGTCGTTATCAGTATAGTTCAACGAGTCGGTGTTTCCGAAACAATCGTTCCAACGAACATTTCACAAACAGCATTGCAAAGTTGTGTGGTTTGAACGACAGCTCTCGACCTGTGGTTAGAGGCATAGTTTCTATATTGCATCACATTTCGACGTAATAAATCCTTATCTTGAGCAAAATAAGCAAGCTGACATTCAGTACAACTGGTGTCTTTTATTTAGAATACATACAAATGGAATTTACATCTTTTAGTTTGTCAAAAGATTTAAAGTTCACACATGTGCACTCTTCCATGTTTGAAGAGTGCGCATGTGCGAACATGCTCTACTATGTAAGAACGAGTCAAATATTGAGTCTAGCAATAAAGCAAAATAACTGAGAACAATTCGAAATAGTCCTCAGATGACGTCCGTAATTTATATATAAAAAAATCTAGCGTTAATTGGATCTCAAACAGTTTCATTAAAAGTAGTTATTACTCCACCACGTGCAAAACCAACGTGGTTGAACAATACTTTGCGACAATGGGTTTCGGGAAACAGTCCTGACTAGCTAGTTGATTTCTCCAACGATGCATTCGTATTATCTACCAGCGAAGCAGAATGTCATGAAAAGATCAGATACAGGTTTGCATCAGGGCAAAAATTGGGTCGGAATTGGTCGTTAAATGTAATAAGTAATTTCCTTGTTTCATTGTGGATATTATGTAAAGTTTACAGGGCTTACCAACTTTACATGTTCATGATTGGATGTAGTAAGCCAACATTCTCACCCTTGACTTCATACTTTCGAATTTTTTGACGTGCAACGTTACGCTATTGCATTCAGTTGTTTGCCTTACGCATCAAATTGAGACGTAGTCAATTACTTTGGATTTGTAAAAGCAGAAATTGTGAGTAGGTTTAGGAGTGGTGTTGGGTTATCCTCACAATAGTGTAAATAAAATTTCGCTGGGTCGATTAAATTGAAAATCACCTCAACATACTGGCAACATTATAACCCAATTTATGGCCATAAAATTTCCATGCCAATTGCGTGTATGATCCCAAAGCTTTGTCATTTAAAGCAATAGTGCAGCAGGTGCGTATTGAGAAATTACAGTACCATGTGCATTAAAAAGTGATGCCGAGATTTCCCGAACAAGCGTCAATATGTGCCAAGTTGGGGAACTAGAATATGTTGAATATGCAGATGCACACTAATGTCATGTTAACATGTATAACGTCTTGTGGCTATACTATACTTAATGAAACCAATTATTGTTTTGCCCCATTTACTTCCATTCTCAATCATGTGTTTACAAATTGTGCTTACAAGTGAAAGTCAATCAAGCAAGTTTGGATGCTATATGATGGATTTGATGCTTCAGCGATGAAAACTACCATATATAAGGCCAAATAGAACCTTGGTTAACAGCAAAAATGATAGGAGAAGAATGAGATTTGCATTATCCTAGTGAGACCAGTGGGAAGTCATTAGCTGTGTTTATCTCTGATGCAGAACATAGATTAGGCTGAATAATCCTCTCACATGATTACAGGCTACTGTATAGACTGTTTCTGTTTTTTAATTGCTGTATCAGTAATCACACACTTCAGAACCAAGGGACGGGATGCAATTATCACTTCACATGCCATATTTGGACACGTTTACGTTTTGGATACTGCAAGTAGTTCATTTAAGTCCCTAAGAGGATTGATTTGAGAAATTAGGCTGGGAATTGTATCCTACATATTCTCATTTGTGGTATATTGTACATTCCAAATAATTTGCTCTCAGATCTTTTACATGCTCCAGTGTATCTGCCAAAACGCATGTTTTAAGATAATCCGACTGTAATTTCATAATGTCGGTGGGAACAGTAGAACATTTCTTGAAATGGAGGAATGGTGGGTAACCTAACACAGCATCTAGTTTATTGTATCTATGGAATATATACACTCACCGGCCACTTTATTAGGTACCCATGCTCAGTAACGGGTTGGACCCCCTTTGCCTTCAGAACTGCCTCAATTCTTCGGTGGCATAGATTCAACAAGGTGCTGGAAGCATTCCTCAGGGAGTTTGGTCCATATTGACATGATGGCATCACACAGTTGCCGCAGATTCTGGCTGGACATCCATAATGCGAATCTCCCGTTCCAACACATCCCAAAGATGCTCTATGGATTGAGATCTGGTGACTGTGGAGGCCATTTGAGTACAGCGAACTCATTGTCATGTTCAAGAACCAGTCTGAGATGATTCCAGCTTTATGACATGGCGCATTATCCTGCTGAAAGTAGCCATCAGAAGTTGGGTACATTGTGGTCATAAAGGGATGGACATGGTCAGCAACAATACTCAGGTAGGCTGCTGGCATTGCAAGGATGCTCAAATTGGTACCAAGGGGCCCAAAGAGTGCCAAGAAAATGTTCCCCACACCATGACACCACCACCACCAGCCTGAACCGTTGATACAAGGCAGGATGGATCCATGCTTTCATGTTGTAGACGCCGAATTCTGACCCTCCATCCGGAATGTCGCAGCAGAAACTCGAGACTCATCAGACCAGGCAACAGTCTTCAATCTTCTATTGTCCAATTTCGACGAGCTTGTGCAAATTGTAGCCTCAGTTTCCTGTTCTTAGCTGAAAGGAGTGGCACCCGGTGTGGTCTTCTGCTGCTGTAGCCCATCTGCCTCGAAAGTTCAGCGTACTGTGCGTTCAGAGATGCTCTTCTGCCCACCTTGGTTGTAACGGGTGGTTATTTGAGTCTCTGTTGCCCTTCTATCAGCTCGAACCAGTCTGGCCATTCTCCTCTGACCTCTGGCATCAACAAGGCATTTCCGCCCACAGAACTGCCGCTCACTGGATGTCTTTTTCTTTTTCGGACCATTCTTCTGTAAATCCCTCAGAGATGGTTGTGCATGAAAATCCCAGTAGCAATTAGCAGCTTCTGAAATACTTCAGACCAGCCCTTCTGGCACCAACAATCATGCCACGTTCAAAGTCACTCAAATCACCTTTCTTCCCCATACTGATGCTCGGTTTGAACTGCAGGAGATTGTCTTGACCATGTCTACATGCCTAAATGCACTGAGTTTCCGCCATGTGATTGGCTGCTTAGAAGTTGAGTGTTGGCGAGCAGTTGGACAGGTGTACCTTAATAGAGTGGCCGGTGAGTGTAGAGTGATCTGCCTCAAGAAAGCTCGATTTAATAACAATACAAAACATTGGAGGGAAGAACAGAGAAATACAGAGCAAAATGTTAATTTTGTTCTACTGAAATTGTATTTATTGTATCCTGTTATTTTTATTTTATGGCATCAAAATATTTCAAAGAACTCAACAAATAAAGATCTTGAAATTAGAAAGAGAAATTTAAGATGTTTTTATTGCATATTCATACTAATTATGTTAAATATGATTATAAATTAGAATTATAATATCATATTGGCATTTGGTAAACTAAAATAGAAAAGAATAGAATAGCCTAATATTGATCGCATCAAGCAAACTTGCCAGTAAAGATCTTCAAAATTGAAAATGAATAGAGAGTGAAAGACAAAAGAAAACCTGTAAAAAAAGTCGATGCCTGGATCGATTTATTGATTATGACTAACAACCTCCTCTGGTTACACAAATGAAACGCACAATGCTTTTACACACTAACAACTGTCAATGTATTGTACTGTGTTATGCAAGGTGTTTTAAATCATTATGCGTTGTTGTAAATCAGATGTCATATCATCATACGGGGTGAAACAACATGAAAGCATGACACAAGAGATTAATACCAGCACATGTGGTATGTATAGGCTACTACTGGGCACTTCAGCTCAGACTCACCTGGAACAGTCGCAGTATATTAGCGACCATGATGGACACTGAACTCGCCGAAGCCCCTATGACTCCAATCACCTTTTCGGGTTTGACAAACACCGGGGCTCGCCGTTCGTACACCTCACATCCGACGTGTCTTTCTGTATGAGAGCTTGCACAAAAGTAAGCGACTGCTCCAAAGCGTACGTGTCTCGCGAACATGTGTCTAAAACCCGAGCACCTAAAGTAATGTTGGGCAAAAGCTCGTCGTCACTGTTGATTTGGTCCAAGGCGTAAAGCATCGCCTCCAACCGGTGTATCCCGTTCTCCTTCTTGATATCTCCACACGGTTCCCCGGAGACCCCACGGGCATGGACCGGGAAAAGCCCACCCAGGGTCAAATCTCCCTCAATTCTGATGGAATGAGGAGCGTAGATTTCCTGCGAAAGTGTCACATCCACAAGCGCTTGAATTATCCAAAATACCCGCCATGGAAAGCAAGCCATGTTCTCCTTGTCGTTAGGAAACAGGAAAAAAGGCACTTGTCACAGTATTTACAGGTAAACAAGACCAGATTTGATCTTAATAACGGCCATAGACCTTATCAAAGTAAGACTGATGCGGGAACACGTTGAGGTTTTCTCCAAAAACACCGCGCAAGAAGGATGCGTTATTCCTTGGCAAAAGTGCGCCATCGTATGGCGACGCTTGTTGCTTAGATATTCTGCATTATTTCGTTTAACAAAGAAAAAGACAGGAAACCCAACTGAACTGCACGCAGTACCTTTCAGTAATGATTAGTCCTTAAATCAGACACATTTCCACGCAAAACGGATTAAAGTGCAGCGATATTCGACTGAAAAGCGTCCAATCCACGCTGATGTCATAACGCCACTGTAAAACCATTCTCGGCTGAGTTGTAACCGTTGTATTTTTTTTAAAAGCAATAAAGGCGGCAAAAAGTTTTCTTTCTGAATAACGCGTTGCGGATAACGGTCAGGGAAAAACGTTGCTGAAAATCGATGTCAGGTGAGATATCCGTAACATCCTCCCGTCGAGGACTTCGCTGAGGCTTTTCGCTCGGAGCAGGGTCTCCTTATTACATTTGAGAGAAAGAAAGAAAGCTTAGGCGATAATACGTCTTGTGGTCTTGCAAAAAAATTCTCACAAGAGACGAGAAGACAGCCTGCGAGTCTCCTCCTCTCTCTTTCGCTCTCCCTCTCCTTCTCTCTCTCTTTCTCTCCACCCAGAATCAAATATGGATTTGTCAAATGACTCAACGCACGATCGATGTCGTGTTACTCATCCTGGTCAGCCCTCAAAAGAAAACACGTTTCTGTGTGACGCGAATAATAAAGCCATAGTCATTAGACAACGATTAATCGCGAGGAATCAATGTTGCAGTGGAACATAAGTTTCCAACCTCCTTTCAAAAGCTCACGGTAGTTTAACGTTAAAAAGAAATCTTCTCAGACGTTTAACCAGATTTGAATAAACTCCTCATTCAGTCTGCTGTTCTGACAAAATGGCATTTCGCACGACATTATTTCATTGATGTGGGTTTATATGGAATATGTTTCAGCTCTTAGAGACTCGAGTTATTTTTCCTGTTGAATGCAGCGACTGTGGCTGACAGAGGAAATGAATTCTGTCAACATCAATTCATGATTTTACCGCCCCACTATGCTCTCTCTCTCTCTCTCTCTCTCTCTCTCTCTCTCTCTCTCTCTCTCTCTCTCTCTCTCTCTCTCTCTCTCTCTCTCTCTCTCTCTCTCTACAAAATGGAAAGAATATCTCATAGTTTCTGATTATCTTGCTCCTTGAAGCACTCGTGAAGGTCCCCTACCACACCGTTCAGAGAATATTGCACTGTTTGTAAGAAGAAAAGGTTCTATATAGAACCCTAAAAGGTTCTAAAGCGCTATGTATTTGGAACCCTAAAATGCAGTGCATGTAAATGATCACAAAATTCAAGATATGGGGCTTAAAAAATGTAATTAATCAATATCACACGAAGAGTGACATTTCAGTTTTTATCCTCCAAAAATCAGCATGATTAAAATGGGACATTGAGTTACTACAACAGTTTAATAAACAATAATTTAATTGCAACTACAAAATGTTGCAGAATAATGTAATATATGAATGAATAATAGCCTGTAAAGAACCTTTGTGCCAAAAGGGTTCTTTCTTGTCATTATAGAACATTTTTTAGCATAAATTTTTTTTGGAGTTGAGTAAAGAACCCTATGCTACATATATAGAACCCTTTTTTTCTAAGAATGTACATGTTTGTTTCTCAACACGGCTGTTTTATCAACCGGCTTGTTTCTCAATACGGCTGTTTTATCATTTTGCTGAATGTTAATGAAAGTGCGTGGGCACTTTAATTTAATTTCTCGTACAATTTATACGCCGAAAATAGCTTTTGTGTGCATATGATACGCAATTTATGGCGTGTAATATGCACGGACTTCACACTCCTAATCCTACTCAAGGAGTTTACCGTGCGTATCATTTTGCACGGAAAAATTATTTCGCGTATAAATGACACAAAAACTATAAAATTCGTGCTCTATAAACGAATATCGCAGATTACTTAGTAGGCTAGTTGAAAACATACAGCACATGTGGTGAATTTGATAGCATTTACATACATTTGGAAGATCTGTGGAATGGCTGCTGAGGTGAAAAAACTTCCTTTTATCAAAATCACAAAGATTTTTGAATTTGAGTATAAATTATGTGTGAAAGCTCAATGTGAAGATGGGAGTAGTGTTTAAGGGGATGTCTGATGGTAAACTGTAATAGTTATTTGATTTTGAGATTTGTTTTGCACATGCACACTGTAGCACCGGTAGAATATACAGTATTGCAAAGTCTATGTACTGTATGTATCTCTCTATGGTAGGGAAGTTTCAATGACTTAAATTGTTTTTACATTGAAATATGTACTCTCAGTTATCAGGCCTACAAGAAAAGAAAATGAGTAGTTAAATAAAGTTGTAATTTTTGTTTGTTTTTTCACACACAAAAAGTATTCGTGTTGCCTGATAAACTTATACTTGAGCCACTGTTGTCACATGGAATATTTAAACATTTTCTTTGATGACTTTTTGGGCCATCAAGTTTCAGAATCCCTTAAGCTGCCTATAGCAGTGATCCACCTCTCAAATTTAAACAAAAATACCTTCATTTGTGTTCCAAAATTAATGAAGGTCTTACGGGGTTGGGACAGCATGGGGTGAGAAATTAATGACTTAATTTTTTATTTTTGGGTAAACTAACCCTTAAAACTTAAGTTTTCACATTTAACATGGAAGAATTTGCTATACTATCTTTAACTTCGCTTACAAAAAACAACTACAAGCAACTAACCCTCAACCATAACATAACCTTAACCATAACTCTATAATCAATATTACTCATTACTTATTTGAGTAAGTATGTAACTACATCACCTTAAAATAAAGGGTTACACTTTATTTCAAGGTGACATTGTTACAGTGTAATTGTACATTTAAGTACCAAGTAATATTAATTTATTACATATACTTAAGGTAGGGCTAGTTTGGTTGAGGACTAGTTGCTTGTAATTGGGCATAATTTACTGTGATTTCTATGGGAAGTGCATGTAACATATTTAACAAGGACAGTAAAATAAAGGGTTACCAAATAAAGTGTAACCACACTGTAAAAACATATTGTTGGTTTAACTTAAAAAAAATGAGTAACCTGGTTGTTTTAAAATTTTAAGTTGATTGAACTGGAAAAAGTGAGTGAATACAATGAAGAAGAATGATTTAATCAGTCAGAAACTTAAAATAATAAGTTATCTGAACTAAATAAAATATTTTAAGTTGACTTAAAAGAAAAAAAAAATGATGTGATAACAAATCTTGTAAATATATTTTTAGTGCAAAAAAATGCTGTAATGACAATCTACAGGAAATCACCATTGATGAATAACACAACGAATATGTGACTAACCCCAAAACCAAATAGTTTAAATTATTTGCTTTATTTGTGAATCATTGCAACATTGTCATGGCAATTTGTAACTATTTTGCCAACTGGTGGGCCTTTTATGAATTTGCACAGTCTCATTTGAACTTTTGCATACATAACACCCCACAGGTGGTTGGGTTTAGGGGTTGACTTTCATGCTACTTTTTTCAAAAATTTGTGCAATATCGCCACCTTGTTTTGTCATTGAGATCCATTTTAACTTTAAGAACATTACCAAAGAAAGCCTTTGCCAAATTTAGCACACTTCTTGGGGATGCCTTTGTCTTCCAACAACAAAATCGGACAAGTTGTAGCACACACTAAATTAATTTTGTAGACCTGTGAATGTGTGTGAGGCGAAAATTTAAATATTAAAAATAAAAACACAAAAGTTCTCGAAGAGCAATTTTTGAAGGGGGCACAAATAATACTGCCAAAATTGTACTTGGAAGGATATTTGATTACAGTGGCCAACACTAGGTTTATAGGTTCAACACATGGTCATATTATCACTTTTAAATGATCTTGCACGTAGTATTTTTAAGTTTTGTTTGAAACAGCAATCCCACTGATCTGCAACTTTATACACTGTAAAAAATCTCTAACCTCCCCAAATGAATATTTTCTAGTGACTGGTCACATTTAACTTTTATTTATTTTTTATTTTTTCAATTGGCCTAAGTGAAATTCTGCAAATTAAATTTGAGCAATTTGCAGAATTTCACTTGGGCCAATTGAAAAATGTATATGTGAACAGTCACTAGAAAATTTTCAGTTGGGGAGGTCAGACATTTTGTACAATGCATCATAAATACAATGTTGAACCATCTCTAAATATCATGTTAATGGTGTCACTTAAAACCGCAGTGTATCCCAATTCCAAGAGGAAAACTGCATGCGCAAAAGTTTTTCAGAGAGTGTAAAACTTTTGCGAGAGAACGTATAAGCATTCTAATCTATTTTTTCCTTCCATCTCACATTTTCCCTCCATAGACAAGAAACGCAGAGAAAGCGAGTTGTTTTTTTTTTTTTGGTCCAAATTTGTCCTATGCATGACTGCCTCCAGATTATGCATCATCGCACTATAGTACACAACAATAATGATGAAATCTGATGAAAACAATCATAAACCATATAGCTATCGTCAACACCATTTACATGCTTTCTGTTTTATCCATATATTGTTTAATATACCATCAGATGAAAATAATTCTCAGTAATTGGCCACACAACATAAAACGGACACTGTGCAGTCAACACTGCCCTCCCCACAGGATAATGCATTACATTGCCCTTAAATAGAGACTTAAGATATTATAGTGTGGAAAATCATGCTCTCCTTAATGCTCACAATACTTAATATTTCATGCGGCTTTAATCTAAAATGGTTACAAACACAAACTCCCTGCAAGATATAGATTTAATTTATTCATAATACAATCATGTGACATACTCAGACTTTTATAAGGCAGGAATGGATTATTCCTTGTCTTAAATTATCAATAAGCCGCACACGTCCATGATAGCAGAGTGTGATCTATAGCAGCAGATGTCATATTACTGCCGCCATAGGATTGGAAATGATGCGAAAACCGTACAAAATAATAATAACTGCCATCTTTCAAGATTAGCATGGTAATACAGATTACATACGCCTGGATCAAATTACAAATTGACACTTTCAGCGGGTATCCGTATCCAACTCAAACATTTATCGCAGTTGGGGCAGAAAATACATCTATAACTGTGACCCAGGAGCTGTTTGGACTGGAGAGCCTCCTCAAGTGTTCATTTAATTAAACTGCTATCAACGTGAATAAGGACACGTCGTGATCATCAGCATGACAGTTAACTACAGCGTAATGTATTAGCATAATTAATCAGGAAAACCTGTTTTAAGGTCCCCATCAGAAAGTTGGCAGGTCCCTTTCCTATTTATTAGCTAGTTAGTTAGCTGGCAGCGCTCCACCGGCACCCCCATTGCTCACAACTGTAACAAGGTAATTTAGTTCCTCAAGTATTGTTAGATAGCATAGAGGCGAGCCAAAAGTGTCTTAGGAGAGGGATAGGGACAGAGAAAGCGAAAGCAATTCCTCGAGCATCCCGAAGATGGATTCTTTTCTTAGAGGTTTTTGGCCAAAATAGGTTCAGCGAACGCACACCAGATTTAATTTTTGAAGTTTAACTGAATTGCTGCTGAGACAAAAGATACAAAAAGTGGCTGTCACAAGTTGGCTATTTGTAGCTTTAAGGTCTTATTTAGTCCTTTTCCCACCATTGATGGTATTTTCTGTCATTTATGACAAAACGTTTTGACGGAAATGTCCAGCAATCCATGTGGTAGGAGGTGTACACATCTAAACAGAGTACAGAATCTCTGGATCTTGCTTTTTTTTAAATGAAACTCACCCACATTAAAGTGTTTGATAAAAAGAATGCATGCAGCTTATGTAAAAAAGTTTTGAAATGTTCTTTCATTTGATATATTACATGTTATTATTAGTGCTGTCAAACGATAAAAATATTTAATCACGATTAATCGCATTAATGTCATAGTTAACTTGCGATTAATCGCACATTTTAATCTGTTCTAAATGTCTCTTGATTTCTTTTTGTCCCATTATTTTTTCTCAATTTAATGCTCTTATCAACATGGAAAAGTGGATTGGCTTGCTTTGTGCAATTGTTTTTTTGTTTTTTTTTAACGTTGGCATTTACTGTGTTCAATTTTACTCTAACATTCTCACTTGGAGCAAATAATCTCTCACACAATGTAACACTGTCCATCAATATAAGAGTCGAAAAAATACTGACGAGGTCCTGATATTGACGAGGGGGCGGAGAAGTCGCATCAGCTGTGTGTATTTCAGACTGGACGTGCTGTGATGATGATCGCTCAGTTCACAACGACAAAACACAGATCACTTTGGTCTTGTAGATGGAATTTGGCAACTTTTAAAAGTAAAATTTCCATTCAGAATCTTATTGGCATCCATTTTGGCGTCTCACGCTCACCATCCACTCAAAACGATAACGTCAACCAACTAAAAAGTTTGCTTGGACAAAGACCATTAATCACGCAATAAAAAAAAAATCGACACTGTTAAAATGGGTTTGCGCTAACGTCGTTAATAATGTGTTTAACTGACAGCCCTAGTTATTAAACAACAAAATAACCTGGGAGCCATGAATAATTGTTAAAATTATATAAACAAAATAATAATGCTGGTGGTGACTGGCAACTTTATAAAAAATGTATTTTAAAAACCTGGCGGGACGAGTACGTAGGCTACAGTATGACTTTCATTGCATTTGATAAACTATTTTTTATTAACGACTACTACTATGCATTTGTGTGTGTGTGCCATTTCAATAATAAATCTAATGCAATGGCATTCTTTATTTATTATTATCCAAGTCATGTCTATTAAATACCAATAAGTTGGACATTTTACTAATTAACTGGTGAGTCTTGTAATTAATTTAATTCCAATTTTTGAATCCCTTGAATATCTGAATTACAAAAAAATACCCAAGGTATCTGGGCATAAACTACCAAATAAAATGTGACATGGAAATAATTAATGTTTTCAGTTGATCTAAAATCTAATTGAAAAGATTTAATTATATAATCAAATTAATTAGAAGATACACTGCTGCACTATTCAAATGTCCAAATTATTGCTTGTATCAATATTTCCAGAGAAGAGCCAGAAGTCCCACATTTCAACTGATGGCACATGAACAGAGTCTCAATGAACCGCATTGTCCTGGAGAGTCAGTTTTTACCCAGGAGACAGACATGCCGGCCACCCAGTTTAATAAGCGCTGGATGAGAAAGATTGCTTTTACTAGCCAGTGTGGAATCGTTCATCACTTTAGACCTCTTTAACACAGCTCAGCCGCTGACAAGAAACAGCAGGTAACCAATTCATGTCCTGCTGGTGCTGATGAGGGCCTGGGGAAATCCCTTTACAAACCAGATCCCAAAACAAGGACATCCTCTTTTACACCAAAACACAATCTATTAGAAGGTGATCTGTGTGTGGAAAATAAAAGCAGTGGACGTCCATTGTATTGACCTCTTTTGTTCATTCCATATTTTCTGCGGTCTGAAAGATGATTTAGAACCCATCTTTTTTACACAAATATCTGCTTAGTGAAAGCAAAATGGCATTCGTTAAATAATTACATAATTTTAATTTTGGTGAAACTACACATTCAATGCCAGATTTCTGTTTCATATGGCTTTATTGAACTGCCATAAACAGTTTAGTAATCCACTTTAAAAGGTAGGCTATGTTTAAGGAATAATTGATGATGGGGTGTTGAATTATTTAAAAAATAATGCACACCTGAGGTGGTAATGCAGATACTGTGTGAAACGTAGTTACACCTGCAGTGTGCATTATTTTTTAGTTCACCCAAAAATGAAAATTAAGTCATTAATTACTCACCCCCATGCTGTACCAACCCCGTAAGACCTTCATTCATCTTTGGAAAGCAAATGAAGATATTTTTGATTAAATCTGAGAGCTGGATCACTCCTACATAGGCTGCCTAAGGGACTGGCTCTTGACAGCCCATAAAGTCAATAAAGAAAATGTTTAAATATTCCATGTGCCTAAAGTGGCTCAATTATAAGTTTATCAGAGCGACGAGACTACTTTTGTGCAAAAAAAAACATAAATAATGACTTTATTCGACTATTCCATTACTTCCTTATGGGCCTTGAGACGAGAGTTGTGGAGATTTCCAGAACACATGCGCGAGAACTGAGATGAGGACGTTCTTCTTCGACTACTTCTTGTTACCGGCTGCTCACCGCTTCAGGAGTATTACCACCACCTACCGTATTAGATGATGATCCATATAAGGCACTCCGGATTATAAGGCACACTTTTTGAGAAGATTAAAGGCTTTTAAGTGCACCTTATAGTGCAAAAAATACGGTAATTGAAAAGCGTATGTACAGGGCAGATCTTCCTCTGCTTGTAAACAGAAGGTTTTGTACTTCCAGCTATATCAGCACGTCATCTTATATGGTAGGTGGCGGTAATACTCCTAAGCGGTGAGCAGCCGGTAACAAGAAGTAGTCAAAGAAGAACGTCCTCATCTCAGTTCTCGCGCATGCGCCCATAAGGAAGTAATGGAATAGTCGAATAAAGTCGTTATTTATGGTTTTTTTTCGCACAAAAAGTAGTCTCGTCGCTTAATAAACTTATAATTGAGCCACTGTAGGCACATGGAATATTTAAACATTTTCTTTAATGTCTTTATGGGCCGTCAAGAGCCAGTCCCTTAGGCAGTCTATGTAGGAGTGATCCAGCTCTCAGATTTAATCAAAAATATCTTTATTTGTGTTCCGAAGATGAACGAAGGTCTTATGGGGTTGGTACAGCATGGGGGTGAGTAATTAATGACTTAATTTTCCTTTTTGGGTGAACTGAGCCTTTAAGAATCTTCTAGAAGACCAGCTTCCAGTCGGGCTTAGATTCATGTTTGGGCTTCGATCATGTCTACGTGTGGAAGTGAAACCTCTTTGTCAACTGGTGCTCTTTTCACCAGATTAGTGTCATCCTTTCCATCCCATAAAATCCCTGTCTCCCTCCAACCCTGAAAGTGTTTGTTGTCACTATCGCCACACAACATGACGCAGTTAGAGGTATGCCCGTGGGAAAGCACGAAACCTGATCATCAGGTTCCTGAGAGGAGCGAGGAGACTAAATCCTCCTCCCCATCTCGTTCCCTCTTGGGACCTCTCAGTGGTTATAAATGCCCTTCAGAGTGCCCCCTTGAGCCTTTGCAGTCAGTGGAGCTTAACTTCCTGTCTATGAAGACAGCACTCTGCACTGGCCTCCATCATGAGGGTAAGGGACCTGCACGCATTCTCCGTTGATGAAGCGTGCCTGGAGTTCGAGGCCGGCCCACTCTTGTGTAATCCTGAGACCTCGGCCTGGATATGTGCCCAAGGTTCACACCACTCCCATTCAGGACCAGGTGGTGAACCTGCAAGTGCTGCCTCTGGAGGAGGCAGATCGAGCCTTGGCACTGCTCTGTCCAGTATGTGCTCTCCACACCTATGTAGATAGGACGCAGTGTTTCAGGACCTCAGGCCAGTTCTTTGTCTGATATGGTGGAAAGCTGAAGGGAAAGGCTCTCTCCAAGCAAATGTTGTGTCACTTGAAAGTGGATGCCATTGCTTTGGCTTCCGAGCAGCAAGTTGCCCCCTTGGTGTGACAGCCCACTTCACCTTGAGTGTGACTTCCTCTTGGGCTCTAGCGCATGGCGTCTCGTTAACAGACATCTGCAGAGCTGCAGGCTGGGTGACACCCAACACATACACCAGATTCTACAATCTCTGATTAGAGCCTATATCCTCTTGTGTACTCGTTTCAGACCAGCCAGGTACGAGGACCCATTCAGGTGTCTTCGCTTGCCCACCCAATAGACTGGATGACGTGCAATATTTTCTCAGGTGAGCTTCCCGACAAGCCCTGAGTTCTTCCAGCACTGCTGGACGTTGACGCCAGTGTACTGTGCCGGGCGTTGGCTAGGTGCCTCTGTGGGCATTTCTCTTGGCAAGACACCTTGCCTTCCCTGGGGTGGACACTCCAGTTCCCCATTTGCACCCTCCTCCCAGGTCATATGTGTATTCTGTGAGTCCTCCCTTCAGGCAGTACCAGTGTACCTTGGTATTCCTGTGTTAAGGAGAAGTCCTTCGTCCGTGGTAGTCTCATGACAGGGAGATCAGACTTATGTATGGCACTGGAAGACAGCCAAGGTGGTGTGATTGGACTGGGAACCCCATTCGTCATCATTTAACGTAACTCAAAGTAACAACAAAAAGGTACATCTTGGTTACTGATGTAACCCTCATTCCCTGAGTAGGGAACGGAGACTCTACATCTACCTGCCACTTCCCCTGTACCATATTGCGCGTCCTTCCTTTATACCCACGCAGTGGGGCGGAGTTACGCCATGCAAATTCAACAGACCCATGCCATTACCTTGCCCTAGGCTCGTTTTATTTCTTTCAAAGATGAGAGGCTTCTAAGCGAACCCCATTCGAACTAATAATAATGAAGTAATGATAGTATAACCCCATGCAAACTAAGAGTAATGAAGTAATAATAGTAATGAAAGTAATGGTAAAAGTAATAGTAATGGTAGTGATGAAACACACACTCACAAACTCATACAGTATATATATATATATATATATATATATATATACACATATATATATATATATATATATACACATATATATATACACATATATATATATATATACACATATATATATATATATATATATATATATATACACATATATATATATACATATATATATATATATATACATATATATATATATACACACATATATATATATATATATATATATATATATATATATATATATATACATTCATATATACATACATATATATATATATATATATATAACTTTGCAGTAATAATAATAATTATAAATACTATCATTTTGCATATCAGAAGTTTGCATTAATATTTCAGAACTGTTGGAAACAAGTGTACCATGTCCAACATGCTAAATAATTCAGCAATCCATTTTAAAAGTAGGTTATGTTCCCAGAGGATGCTTAATGGTAAATCTGGTCTCAAGAAAATAAACCTGGTCTAACAGCCCACATGATATTGTTGGAAAAAAAACAATATAAATCATTCATGAACAGATCAAACAAAAGCTTTTCTTCTGTAAGAGTGTTAAAGTGGGGTTAATGGTCAGACGTTACTCACAGTTAAGGGTAGATCTTAGATCACACTGCAGAAGGCCTTTCAAAGCACCACCATTAAAATCAACATGAAGCAGCATTCGCAACCCATTTTATGCTATAGCTCATTCAACATGTATAGGGTGTGACTTGATTTTAATCAAGATAGCACCTCGGTTACGGATGTAACCCTCATTCCCTGAGTAGAAAACGGAGACGTTCGAGATTGACGACGAATGAGGTTTCGCTTAGAAAGCCTATCAACTTTGAGAAATATAAAACGAGCCAATAGCAAGGAAATGCCATGGGTCTGCGGAATTTTCTTAGCGTAACTATAAAAGGAAGGACGCCGGCAACATGCAGATATGTTTTCGCTTCCGAGCCAAGTAGTATTCTTCACTCCACAAGCCATTCTGTTTTCACTCTTCAAGACGAGTTACTCTTCAGGGGCCTCATTTACAAAACTTTGCGTAGGATTTGCGTTCAGAAGTGGCGTACGGATGAAACATAGGACGTGACGTACGCACAGGAAATATTCGGATTTATAAAACCGTGCGCACGCACATCCAACGCATTTTCCCTTAATAAATCACGATCAATTCTAAATGTAGCGCAGCTTTTGCGGCTTCATGTCACGCCTATAGTTGCCTATAAATAGTCAGTGAAACGCCACAAGTTAATATTTATTGAATTGCGAAATCATGTTAAACACAGAGAGGAAATAATAAAACGTAATTCCACTCAATGTGAAGTAGAAGTTATCGTTTGCGAGGTGGAAAAGAGAGAAAATGTTGTTTGGAGGGCACAAGTGTGGGATTAATAATGGCAAAAAGGCACTTGAGTGGCAAAATGTTGCAGACGCCGTAAATGCTGTAGCCTCACAACCTCGGACTGTGGCCGAAATAAAAAAGAAATGGTCAGACATCAAAGTCGAGGCAAAAAAAGCATCTCAGTCATTAATTCAATTAGAGAGGTGGCGAAGTTGGAGTTGGGCGAAATCAAGACTGTCCTAACTGAAATAAACTGCACAATGAGGGAATTATTGAATAAATAATATATTTTTCCACACCTTTTGTTGTGAAGATGATGCGTTCACTCCAAATCCTTCCATTTAATTTCCACATCTTCTAAGAGCGCAATTCAGCCATCTGCGTCATTACGCATTGTGTTGTGGCATTTTATTTTCATCCATTTAATTCTGCATCTGACAAGCTATGAATGTCGGTTTTAATCTAGGCTAATAGTTCAGCGCAAATGTATTTTTTTGCAGCTTTCTGAATGGATGAGACATACGCTCATACGTTATTTTATCAAAAAAAGAAACATGATGCATGAATATCATGATTCTGTAGCTGATGAACTTTCCCCAAGTGCAAATAATACATCTATATATATTTATCGATCTATATATCTCCCTAATTATCTATCTATCGGACTGAATATCTAATTGCTATATCTGCTGCGTTAGACGGACACATTGGCGAGAATATCAGTTTTGTACATTATTTCGTTCTGGTTACCTTATTTATGAGGATGAATTGTATAACATGCCAATATTATTGCAGAACATATATCACTTTCTTTTTGGAAATAGGCCTATGTGTTAATTTGCATTTCTGTTGCAGATCGATCGAACGGGTGTGCGTGTAGGCTGTTAATTGTAAGACTTGCTCTGTGAAGTCTTCGTGTTATTTATGAGAGTCATTTATTTAACACAACGGTCTACAGTTTCACACACTTTCTCGTGTTTTTCAACTGCCGACAGGTGTCGCCATTTCTCATTTCACCCGTTTTTGTGTGTACGCCTGGGCCAGAGCTTGCGTGAAGGGCCGCACATTTGACCGTCAAGTTTGCTTTTTATAAATACCAACTATTGCGTAGAGAGCAGCGTGCGCCTTCTTTTGTGCGTACGCAACGTTTATAAATGAGGTCCCAGGTGTTGGTGTGATGGCGAATTCCAGCGAGATTGCCTGCTGATCTGTGTAGTGATGGGCAGACGTGTGTTTTCTCCCATCTGAGGAGTCTATTTCCACTCAGTTTAGAGTAACGTGCAATACATCTTTTCAAAACAACAGTGAAAGATGTCTCATCCATGCACGTCTGGTTGCGGTCGGATGGTTTCTAAATCTGATGGGCACAATAGCGGCTTTGAGTGTTTGGAAATTGATCACGGTAAAGCAGCTTTTGTAGATGGTTCATGTTCTCACTGCGGGAACATGACTCATACCATGGCCATCCTGCAAGTTTATCAGGCATGGATGTTCAGGGACATGCATGAGGGCAGGACTGACCCAGGGCTCTTTGATGAGGTGCGTGCCACCACTGACCTTGCTCTCTGTGCAACGAAGGTGACCATTCTAAGCAAAACCCATTCGTCGTCACGACGTAACTTGTAGTGACTACGAAAGGGAAATTACATAACTCATGAAATACACTCACCGGCCACTTTATTAGGTACCCCATGCTAGTAACGGGTTGAACCCTTTTTGCCTTCAGAACTGCCTCAATTCTTCGTGGCATAGATTCAACAAGGTGCTGGAAGCATTCCTCAGGGAGTTTGGTCCATATTGACATGATGGCATCACACAGTTGCCGCAGATTTGTCGGCTGCACACCCATGATGCGAATCTCCCGTTCCACCACATCCCAAAGATGCTCTATTGGATTGAGATCTGGTGACTGTGAAGGCCATTTGAGTACAGCGAACTCATTGTCATGTTCAAGAAACCAGTCTGAGATGATTCCAGCTTTATGACATGGCGCATTATCCTGCTGAAAGTAGCCATCAGAAGTTAGGTACATTGTGGTCATAAAGGGATGGACATGGTCAGCAACAATACTCAGGTAGGCTGTGGCATTGCAATGATGCTCAATTGGTACCAAGGGGCCCAAAGAGTGCCAAGAAAATATTCCCCACACCATGACACCACCACCACCAGCCTGAACCGTTGATACAAGGCAGGATGGATCCATGCTTTCATGTTGTAGACGCCAAATTCTGACCCTACCATCCGAATGTCGCAGCAGAAATCGAGACTCATCAGACCAGGCAACGTTTTTCCAATCTTCTATTGTCCAATTTCGATGAGCTTGTGCAAATTGTAGCCTCAGTTTCCTGTTCTTAGCTGAAAGGAGTGGCACCCGGTGTGGTCTTCTGCTGCTGTAGCCCATCTGCCTCAAAGTTCGACGTACTGTGCGTTCAGAGATGCTCTTCTGCCCACCTTGGTTGTAACGGGTGGTTATTTGAGTCACTGTTGCCCTTCTATCAGCTCGAACCAGTCTGGCCATTCTCCTCTGACCTCTGGCATCAACACGGCATTTCCGCCCACAGAACTGCCACTCACTGGATGTTTTTTCTTTTTCGGACCATTCTCTGTAAACCCTAGAGATGGTTGTGCATGAAAATCCCAGTAGATTAGCAGTTTCTGAAATACTCAGACCAGCCCTTCTGGCACCAACAATCATGCCACGTTCAAAGTCACTCAAATCACCTTTCTTCCCCATACTGATGCTCGGTTTGAACTGCAGGAGATTGTCTTGACCATGTCTACATGTCTAAATGCACTGAGTTGCCGCCATGTGATTGGCTGCTTAGAAATTAAGTGTTAACGAGCAGTTGGACAGGTGTACCTAATAAAGTGTCCGGTGAGTGTATTTTATATAGAACCTTACTTGTATGTACTTTTATAGATATTTTAGTCAATGTGTACTTAATAAAGTGGCCAGTGAGTGTATAACATATTAGTCTTCATTCTTGATAGAACAAAAAAGTCAAAATACTGTTTTAGTAGGTATTTTTTTGTACAAAGCTAAGTGCTGGTGAAACATAAATATGAACATATTTGGGTTGTAATTTCGACAATCTTCCAATAACTGTTAATTACCTGTCCTTATCTAGTGTGATTTGGCAAGCAGTGTAATCTCCACTGTAATCTCAGCTGTCCGCACTGTCATAATACACCACTAACACTCGCCTTCTTATCCACGATTGAAAAGCGTGTACAAGTAACAAATCGCCAAAGTCTTTTATTCGCCTGTATCTATGAAGAAAATCCTCAAATCCATCTTACTCATGCATGAGCCTTTAAATCCCCCCGCAATCTTTCCTGCGGGGCCTGGGAGGTTGTTTATGTGGGTGGTTTTGGCAAAATCACAGTATTCATTTGATTTAATGAAAACCTCAAGTTTTATGCCTCTAGCAAAGAGCACAGAATTTGGAGCGTAATTGAACAATACAACAGCGTCTGTGAGAATAGCTGCCGTTCGTCAGCGTTAGAGTAATTAAGCGAAACTCCACCGAGGGGCAGCAGGTAAATAGCCTGGCCTTATACTCCAACACACATTTAATTACTTTGGATGGATAAAATGCTTGTAAACTTGAATGAAATTTTAAAAACATGAGTGGTTTATGAGGTTTAGCCAATGCATTTGAGATGATTGTGGCAAATTGGAGTTAAATGACCACATGAAATTGCTTAACGAGTGCACTCATCGTGCGAAACGCCATATCACTGACTCATACATAATATCTGCCCTTTATCAACTTTTTGCAGTATACTACAGTTGTTATTGTTAATTCAAACTTAAAGAAAAACAAATAAATAAATAAATCTATGAAATGTTGCCTTGGCATCTAACTGATATAAAATACGTTTAAGATGTTAAGAACGACTAAAACCTAATGAAAATAAATTACAGCTACACTGTAAAAAATAACCGTGATTTTAACGGTAAAATACTGTAAAAATGCTACAGTGCAAAACTGTTAATTGGTTAACAGAAAGTTTCCATACTATACACGGTAAATAACTGTGATACAATTTTACAGTAAATTACCGTTAAATTTACAGTTTTTGAAAGTAAAAAAACAACAAATCATTGTATAATTTACAGTGAAAAACTGTAAATTGACATTCCCAAAATTCCCTGTGTGACACTTCACATTTTATGTATTTAGTTGAAATAACTATGGTTCCTCATAGTTTTTTTTTTTTTTTCTCTAATCAGTGTATGTACATTAGGGTTTTATGTTCCATTTAATGTTGTTAAATTAATGTTTATTGCATTTGTTTATTTTCATGTGTGTTACCATAAATGGTGTTTAATGTTTGTGTGAATGACACTGTCCAGCTTCATTAAATAAGTATTACTTTATAAGTATTCACTTACAATGGCTGTGATTGCTCATGACACTCATCACTGCTGTGATTGATTGTTGGTTGTCAGTGTATTGCAATGGTCTAAAACAGATATCAATACGTCAATAAGTTGGTAAATCCACATTTTATCAGAAAATAAAATATGGTTTGTTACTGTAAATTTTAAGTTAAGTCTGTAAAACCATTAACGTTCCTACCGTATTTTTAAAGGTAAAGTTCTGGCAACCACAGCTGCCGTTTTTTACTGTAAAATTTAC
Source organism: Hybognathus amarus (assembly GCA_030378365.1). Classification (NCBI taxonomy): domain Eukaryota; kingdom Metazoa; phylum Chordata; class Actinopteri; order Cypriniformes; family Leuciscidae; genus Hybognathus; species Hybognathus amarus. The sequence goes on from JAQIUQ010007182.1 coordinate 326,812, forward strand.
GGTTTATTTTTTACAGTGTAAATAGAATTGAACTAATAAATTACAAAACACATAACATAATTAGTAAAAGCTAGTATACACTGCAGATGACCGCAAAACTAACAGGCATTATCTAACACCCACAAAACTGCCTATTTTTATTTCTTTAATAAGCTCTGGCAGACCTAGGCGTAAATTCCTGCACTGGCAACAAGAGGAAGTTGGTTTCAGGAAAGCAAAGAGTATTTACCATTTTTCCGTTACGCAGCAGTTACATGCTTTTATGATTCTGCTCATTGGCACCAGCTGTTCGACAATCTGTTCTTTTCCAGACAAGTGCCGTTGTGTTTATTTATTTATCTGCAAACCAAATTGAGGCCTACGAGGTCTGTTTGGAAACCTGTCGTCCGTTCAAATAAGTGTGGAGTCCTGTGTCTGATGTTGACGTTGATTGATCACCATCAATCGGATTAGGCCTTTGATATTCTATTATCGGAGTCAAGAACTAGGGACGCAAATTTGATCAAGCGAGTTCGCATGACTGTACAGTGAATGCACACTGAGACCATGACTGGCTCGATTATGAAACCTGGCCCCTTAGAAAAACTGAGATGCATTCAATATACCATTATTATCTGTGCAATGCGGAATATGCATGACTGTATGTATTCAGATGTACATGACTCATTTCCTACCAGAGCATATGCTTACCAAATCCATGTGTTTTATGTCTAACTATATTTGTTCCACAGCAATTCTTAAAAATCATAAATTATGTACGTTCCTGAACTGAAATAGATTGGAAAAAACTGCAACATCTAATCACTCTTGTGCTTTCATATACATACACTCACATATCATCACCAATCCGCATCTCTCATACCTTAAAGCGCTGCAATATGCCACAGTTTTTCTGTTGTTTTGTGAGGCATATTTTACATGATCATTATGGTTCATTTATATTCATTATGTCTGCACAAGGTGACTAGGAGGTTTCTCTAAATAAGTTGCTGGGTACAAAAGAGAGAAAACAGCTTAAAAACAAGTTAGCTACTGTAGCCTTTTCACAAATTAATAGTTAAAAAAAATAAATTATGCAGATTAAAATAAATAAAGTGGGAAAATGTGTTCCATTTCATTTTATAAATATACATTCATTTTAGCTCTCTCATTCTCAATGATAATTGTAGTTATTTGTTTATAAAAATCACTATATGCTAAAAAAAAGGTTAATGGGAAAGGCAAAATGCTTAGTGCACTTTCAAGAGAACTTGCGGTGTGTCGATGATGCTTTGGGAACGCCTTCCGCACGTTTACGTATGAAGCACGTATGTCAACTAGTCCAATGGTGGTGACGTCATGACCAGGGGTCTCATTTATAAAGCGTGCGTATGCACACAATGGTGCTGGAAACGTATGTACGCCTGTTTCCACGCAAAGTTTGTGATCTATAAAAAACAAACTTGATGGGAGAATGACTTGACGCACCTTTAAGCAAACTTTGAGCCGTGCGTACGCACATTCTGGAGACAAAGGGAATTGGAGACACCAATGGTGAGCTGTTAAATGTCTTTTTGGTCACTCTTAGACCGAAAATCTAAAGAAAATTATAGCCTATCTATAGGCTATAAGAAAATAGCCTAGCCTACAAATAAAATTTCACTCACCAAGCCGATCACTTGAAGCCAATATCCATCCCTTCTTAAGTGTCCGCGCCAGCACGCGCGTTTAGTGAAACTGACGCACATAATCTAACTGCAGATGAACTGTAAATCTTCATGAGTAGACTAATAAATACAGTGCCTCAATAACAGTTTAAAAAATGAAATAATGATTTAAACTATGTTTTACTTCTGATATAAACATTTAGATTAAATAAGCCATTCTTGTTAATGGAGACTTATACTACATGAAATCATTACTGAGAAGTTACAAAAAATATATTCAATAAATAGAAATATAGCCTATATTTGTTGTGGATGCAATGCTTTTGAACATTTTCCCTCTGGCATGCAGTGTTTTTTCTAGAGATAATTGCTAATCATGATAATAAAAGATTGTCTGAGAAAATAAGTAATTGTGACACGGCACATCTGTATTTCTTATTTTCCTAACGTATTGTAATTGTAACATGGTATCAGCGTGGATGAATAATCACATGCAAATGATATGCAAATGAGGATATGCATATTGAAACTAGGCGTTTTAAGCTTCATATATTGTTATTTTGGGGAGGAGACGCATGTGCGCGCATTCTTCCGCTGACTGGGATTTATAAAGGGAATTCTGCGATTCTGCGCATATCGGCAGAACGGCAGGCTCTGCCGTACGCATGGTTTTACAAATCTGAATTTTTCTTGGCGTATCGCTATTTTTGGCTTTCGGTGCATAAGTACACTTTTCAGTCAAGGATCCTACGCACAGTTTTATAAATGAGACATTTATAAAATGAGACGTTGTAAATTATAAATGAGACGATGCATAAATAAACAAAACAAAAATACAGAAGATGGAACGTCACATCATTTTGCCAAATTTTCAAACCATATTTGCTTTATCGTCAAATTCCTTCAAATGTCACAGTTTATCTTAGGTGGCCTTAACTACTTATCTAACATGAAATACATACAAAACCAACAAAAGGGGATTTCCTATGTAAGGATACATTGTTTTCACATTTACTGCTAATGATTTTGAGGTCTAATTAGGTTTAAGAAGTAAGTGTAGGGTCAAGGTTTATTCACACCAACAACAAGAACTACTGTATAACGATAACTATATTAACAGAGATGAAAATCAAACTGGTAAAGTATCCAACATAATATGGGAGGGGGTTGGGGCAGAAATCGATGGGTTAAAGTGGGAACGAAACACAGGCTTGACCCCGAGAACATTGATACATAGGTGTACCTGACCAAGTGGAAGGTAGCTTCCACTTGGTTCCCCAAGGGGAAGTGCTTAGGGAAGTTCGCAAGTGTGTGGAACACAGCCTTGTAAGGGCAACAAAGAAATTTGAAACCCAGTTGTGGGCGTACTCAATTCAGGATAACCGTTGACTCTAAATAGCTTGGGATTCTGAGACCTCAGGTGGCGGAGAGCTTGTTCCAGATCCTGGTTTGCCTAGGAGGCCCAGATCTGTTGACAGACTCCTTCCAGAACTGGGAAACAAATAGTAACCCCCTACTGGAGACCACATCTACTGGAAGACCATGAATCTGGAAGACTTGATCGATTACCCCTTGAGCAGTTTCCTTTACTGAGGGTAATTAGGAACCTGACTGAAAGCTCTGGTCTGAAACGGCAGTAAAAGTTAGCTAATCCCAGAAACCACTGCAGGGCCTTGGGTGAATCTGGAGTCGGCCACTCAGCTACAACCCTTACCTTAACAGGTTCAGCTCTGATCCCCTCTACTGAAGATATGTAGCCCAGGAACGAAATCTGTGTGGACGACACACTTCTCCGTTTTCACATACAGCCGGTTCTTCCACAGCCATTGTAGCACCTGACGTATGTGCTGAGTGTGTACCTGAACAGAAGGAGAAAAAATAAGAATGTCAAAAAGGTGCACAAATATTTTTTCAAATATTTTCAAAAACTCTAAGCGAAAACATCAAATAGTCAAAAGTCTTGTGGAATACATATTTAGGATGTGTTTTGTGGCTTTATTTCAGGATTTTTTTTTAATAATTATGCAAAAACATCTCAAAAATACAAACATGTACATACATGTTGTTCACATATTATGGTAGCCCTGTTTATGCTAAATAGAGTGTTAATGACACAGTTGGCAATAAAGGGCACCTATCATGCCCCTTTTTACAAGATGTAATATTGGTCTCTGATGTCCCCAGAGCATATTTGTGAAGTTTCGGCTCGAAATACCCCACACGTTAATTTATTATAACCATTTGAAAATGTCATTTTTGGGGCCTGTTTAAAAATGACCTGCTTTGGTGTATACAACCTTAAATACAAATGAGCTGCATATCCATGCCCTGCCTTTGGATGAGGCGTAACTTGATACCTATGGCAGTCGGTCTAAGCAGAATGGCTGAGAGAGTGAGAGAGACGTGCTGTTTTGCATTCAGCGTGCGTTTGAATCGAATAAATAAATAGTCTCTGATCAGACCCCAGATGACGAAGAGACTACGGCAGAATAAACACAAATGATAATGGACCAGTGCATCTCGAGTTATGGTTATTTCGAAGTTGTAATTCGTCGTCCCTTTGAAATTATGGATGTGCAACACACGCACACACACACACAAACACTAACAGTTGGCGCAATTTTTCTGAAACTACATACACATTCTGTGATAAAGTTTGCTACGTACAAAGCGAAATTACATTTATGCGAAGGACCTGTTGCGTCATGTTTACATTACTCTTGTCATACAGATGCTTCTGTGGCAAATGTGAGAAGATGTCTAACCTACAGAACAACAACATATATGCAGTTTTTAATACAATATCTTTACAATATCTGTCCTACGACTGACAACAAGTTTAGACACATTTGTTGATGAATTGGCTGTACATCAGCTGAAAGTGACTATTTGCTCAAAAATCATAAAATACACTTACTAGGTGGCGATTAGGATTACAGACATGAACGACAATACCACACTTGAGGATGAACTTTTAAGCCACAACAACAGGATTAACCCACGACAGAACACCTTATGTTTCCAAAGAGGACACTTACCAGCTGTCATCTGAAACAATGGAGGATGGTGTACAGATCACCAGGGCTGTGGTCTATGACACAACCACACTGTCAATCGAACCCTTGCTCAATTCTTACTGTCACAAAGCGCTGAATCTTAGAACAGCTCGTTCTGAGACAGTGCATGATGATTTGAGATTGTAAAAAAACACTGGGTGGATTTTTTATCATTCTAGGTGGTTTTGATTACACACTGCCAACACACATTTATGTTCAAACACCATGTAAAAGTGAATTTTCCATAATAGGTGCCCTTTAATAGGTTTATAAGCAACTGAAAAAATCAGGGCATGTCAAAACATCCTAAGGACCCCAAAAACACCTTTGTACCCCAAAGGGTTAATACAAGGTGCAAACAGGGCCTAAATCATGTCTACCTGTGAGCAAAAAAAAAAAAAAATATGTTCTTGCCTTTTTGCCTTGTTTTCCAGTACAAATATTCAGAGCATTCTTAAATCAAATACATTTACAGTAGCAATTTAGTGAATTTTTTCTTATAACAGCAAAGAAATATTTGCCAATGTGGTCAGGAAAAGATCTTAATATCTTGTCATTTTTTGGTTCTAAAGGAATATATATTGATTTAAGTATATTTAGATATATGTTTTAGATATAATAAACTAAGTTTTGTAGTGTATACTGTATACTGAAGCATCAAACCTCAGTTATCATCCTGAATCATCAGTTAAAGACTGTACATGGTTTCTTTATAAATAAATTATATTCTTCATCAATGCATCATTCTACCTGCTCTTCAGTCTAGATAAGTCCACGGTCTTCTAAAAGGTGGTTTATATAAACCAACCATCTATCAAACCTTTAGAGAACAACCAGCTGTCTGTTTAGCCTTCAGTGTAGTATATATATATATATATATATATATATATATATATATATATATATATATATATATATATATATATATATATATAGTATGATAAAGCATTATATGGCAGGCAAAAGGAAAACATTGCTGCAGACTGCTTACAGAAAACAGCTGGCCTGTGTTCTTGACAGCATAATTCATTAGTGTACAAACAGGACTAAATCTTTAAGATGGAAAAGGCTTAATACTGCCCCCTATAGCGACGGACGCCTTCTATTCAGCATCACTGCATTGGGAAGTCTACAGTAGTTATGAAAGGTTCATGTAGACCATCTGTACTGTGCTATTACATTACATGGCATCTGTAATGAAAAAGGATTGATCTATTTATCATTCTATACTGTTGTCTCTGTCCATATTTAGTAACCCAATGCTACTATCTGTATCACAGGAACTTTGAAATGGAGAAATATTAAAATGTACACCACAAGACAGAAAAACAGTTACTGGATTAGTCCGAGGCCATGCAAAACATTTAGGTAATCTACAGCGCTACAGATGGCATGTGTAATTTGTACTTAGTATTACTGGCACAATCCCCTCAGAAACCTCTGGGAGGAGAACGGCATTTTGACACACACACAAAAAAAGACTTTATTCGAAAACCTGCAAGACATGCAGGTTCACCTTTTACATTGGTATTCAATTATGTCCTTGTTAAAATACAATTGATTTATTCATTCATCAAGTACGTCTGCTTTCCTACGATTGCCACATAGGTATAATAAAAGACTGCAAATGTTCATTCAACAGAGACATTGTGCCAATTGAAGATGGGTTCTATTGTGTTCAGTGATTGAAGCAGGAGCTTCAATGACCTTCACCAATAAATAAACATGCACATACAGACATATACAGGTCATGGAAATCAGCTTCTACAGTGGCTAACATGTTAACTCTCCAATTTGTAGGTGACATTTGGAGAGAGCAGTCAGGTTATGTTGCGTTAGAACAATAATGCTGCTTCAACCGAAGAATAACATCCACTTTCGAGAAGAACTGTAAACATAAAGGCCTTTTACTTTAAATGTCAGTTTTTAGAAATGTAATAACAGAGCTGCAATACTTGAGAGGATTCAGCATGAAGTGGATGCAGTCACATGTAGCCAGAGTTACGACAAAGAGTGATTTCTGGAAATAACGCACAAACAGCTTGTGAACTGTGAAAGGTACCTTAACCAATTAAAGTCACAATGAAAAAATAGGTGTGTGTGTGATAGTTAAAATATCTTTTTTTACTACATACAGTACATTAAGTTATATATTGCCACTATTTATAATCATTATTGTGTTTTTTTAATATCATCATGAACATTGCCTTCCTCCTCTTCTCTTTGCTCTGCAGCATCTTCTTTACATGATCAGTTTACTTTAGCAAGGGCTGGCCAACCTGTCACTCATCTAAGGTCCACCAATAACAAGGTAAACCAACCCAAACAGATCCATGACACAATAAACCAGCTCAGTTCTCTGTTCAGCAAGAAAGCCATTAACTATGCATACCAAGGCTTCCACTCCACACATCCCAAAGATGTTGTGGGTTGGGGTGTGGTGACTGTGGGGGCCATTTTAAATCTTACATCTGTCAGTGTTTTAAGAAACCAATTGGAAATGTTATTTGAGCTTTGTGACATGGTGCATTATGTTCCTGCGGAAGTAGCCATCATAGAAGATGGTTTGTATGGTGTCCATAAAGGGATTGATATGGTCAGAAACAATGCTCGAGATAGGCCGTGGCATTCTAAACAATGCCCAATTGGCACTCAAGGGGCCTAAAGTGTTCCAAGAAAACATCTCCCACACCATTACACCACCACGACCAGCCGCACACAGTGGTAACAGCACTGATGGATCATCGTCTCACTCTGTTTACGGCCAAATTTCGACTCACACCATCTGAATGTTGCTCAGTCAGAATTGAGACTCATCAGACCAGGCAACGTCTTTACCAGTCTTTCAGTTGTCCAGATTTTGTGTAGCTCTTTTGTAGCCTCTTTTTTCCTATTTGTAGTGTGAGATGAGTGGTATCCAGTGGGGTCTTGTGCGGTTTCAGCGCCGATCTGCCTCAAGGTGTGCGTGTTGCTGAGGCCTCACAAATGCTTTGCTGCATACCTCGGTTGTAACGAGTGGTTATTTCAGTCAAAGTTGCTCTTCTATCAGCTTGAATCAAGTAACCCACTTCCTCTGACCTCTAGCATCAACAAGGCATTTTCGGCCACAGGACTGCCGGCATGCTGGATGTTTCCCTTTTCACACCATTCTCTGTAAACCCTAGAAATGGTTGTGCCTGCAAAATCCCAGTAACTGAGCAGATCTGAAATACTGAGATCGGCCCGTCTGGCACCAACAACCATGCCACAGCTTAAAATTGCTTAAATCACCTTTCTTTCCCATTCTGACATTCAGTTTGAGTTCAGGAGATTGTCTTGACCAGGACCACACCCCTCAAACTACATCCAAACAACTGACAAATGTGATTGGTTGCATTAGATCACTGCATTAATGAAAGATTGAAGACACGGCGCTCCTAATGATACCTTTTATAGGCGAGATTTACGTGCAAAATAGGGAAACAGGGCTATAGCAAATTCAATTTCAGTGCCGACTTTAAAGGGCATATATACACATACGTATATGAGTGAGCAATTCTTGTAGTTACTCAGTCTCATCTTGTTCTAAATTTACGAAGAATTGTTCTTTTTTTTACACGACAACATGATACAACCAATGCTCACACTGCTTTCATTATCTCCAAACAACAACAAAAGTAGTAATGGGTACAGACAATCCTCATAATGAACTAAACTATTTTACGATCATGGCAAATTTCAGGTTTATGCATTATTAACGTCAAACAGGATTTGTACCGAAACACAATTTCCAAAAGGAAACTCTTCATGAAGGTTCACCCCTAGAGCGAACCAGCTGAATGAATTGTCCAACAATGACAATTCAGTTCAGGGAATGCCATGAGAGTGGGGTTTGATTTCAGATAAAAAAGCAGTCCATGATCTGCTTTATATGTCAGTGTTGGGCAAGCTACCAATCAGCACTGGCTGCCAGCTCAAATGAACTACTCCACAAATGGTGTATCTTTGCCAAGCTGAAAGCTACTCTTCGGAGAAAGCCAGCTCAGTTAAGCTACAGGCTACATGGAGTGCGGCAGTCTCCATCCAGAGTCATGGCGTGTAACTTGGCAGTCTTCGGACGGTCTTTGACCATGCTGGTCAGATGTGTGCCTTCAGCACCCCTGCACGGCGTACAGACTCGACCGCGTCTGGCGTGCTGGAGCTCTACCCCAGACCTGAGCTTACCCCTGGACCTTTACCCCGTCACCTGACTGGCGTTTAAAGGTGAGGGCGTTGGTTGTATGACGTCCCAGTATAGTCATATGCAGCCGACCGTTCCAGGGGGGCCTGAAAGGCGGATGTTGAAGCATGGCTCAAAGGACCTACCACACGTTCAACAGTTATATGGCTTCTTGTGAGAATGAGACACGTGTCTAAACTAGGTGGAAGCTACTTAAATAAAATACAACAAATACAAATCTATAAGATTGTTAATCTGAAATTTTGGCACACAAACAGACTTCACTCCAGATAACAGATAAGTGTTAATGACACCTTTACCTTTGAAAAAGCACAAATGTCAGGGCATGTCAAATCCTCTCAGAGGACCCCGGCTACATGCAGCAGCACATGCTGACTGAGGTTAAAGGGTACCCTGAAAGCAGTCGGATGTTGACGTATGGTCGGAAGCGTAACAGTGAGATGGCATCTCGGGATTGAGAACAGGCTCAGAGGAAACTCATGTGAGAGTTTTCATGCAGAGCACGTTTGCTGCACACACACACTTAATGTTTCTGTGTCAATAAAGCATGTTAAATGGCTCATTAATGCCAAGGTGATGTTTGTTTATTTATTGGAGAAAAAAAAATTGTGTTGTCGAATCCATCAGGCTCTTGTTTAAGTGCAACATTTAAATACCATTGATAATTAGGGCATCTCGGGCATTTGCAAAGGATTTTTAAATCATGCTTCAGTATTTTCTCAGTTTCTAATGTTTTTTTTTTTTCTAGTCTAATTTTCTGATTTTCCCATGGGCCCACCCTGACTGGTTCTTTGTTCCCCATGTGCCCCCCAAATTTAAAAGCTTATTCCCTTCAAGAGAGCAGCTTCAGACATGCAGCTGCATCGGACAACTTTGCTTGTTCCACATTCAAATTAGCTTCCTACATTCAGTGCTGTTTCCTTCGGAAATATGAGATACTAAAAAAGAAACTTCATGTAAAGATGTCTTGTTTTTATTTTTATGTTTTTATTGTGGTAATTTTTAAGTTAAGTGTGTGTTTTATATGCGCAACAAAACCCTGATAACAGCATTACTGAGGAAGCAATGCTTCAGTTTTCTCTGAGCTGTTGGGTTTAACAATGTTGTGGCATTTGATTCTGCCTGTGGATTAAAAGCAAAATGAGACTCTTGTATCCCTCTCCAAACTGCTCGTGTTCGAGTCCCATGGCTGACGGTTGACCTTCAACGGTGGTTCAGCTTGAACTGGCGCTGCTCCTTCCTGATTACACTGGAGAGGAAGGGAGCGCTGATTTCAGGTCTTGGTTCCCTGAAGAAAAAGGAAAGGATCACAGCTAATGCCCAGCTATCCATTGGTACAGCCAATACAATGAGTTAGTGTGCAAGGCTCGAGTCAGTACCAGTTTCACTGGAGAAAGACGTGCTTTAAAATGTCTTCTGCTCAGCCCCATTTTACACCAGCAGCAACAAAGCAGCTGGTACCAATCACTTCCAGTCAATTACGCAGGCAATTACCTAACAAAGCCAGAGCATCTCAAGCATTACATGCAACCAGAGATATCAATGAAAGACTCAGCTTTAGTCCACTGGCTATGCAGCGCCTCTGGTGTAAGATAGGTGCTCTTGGTTGTATTGAATGCGCACTTCAAATTGGCAAGTAGGAGCACTTCTGTAGTCAGCTTTCTATAACATGGCAAAATTAAATAGAGATGATGGTATTGGTTGTGCAGGGTAAAATTCTTTATTTTTGGACTATTTTAACCACAGCCTTTGAAAAAAACACGCCGTTTCGAGTAGCCATTGTTTGTTTATGCTCTGTTTCTGGAAATCAATCGCTCAGTTCCACCTTCTCAAAGACATTGCGCATGTCGTTAAAGATGGCAAGTGGTGAAGTCTGCCATTTTTTCTTGTCTGACATTATTTTCTAAATTAAGGAGTCAAAATTGCATAACCTGACATTGTGACTATCGGTAACAAACAGAAATATTGTGTATAGTCTGAAACCAGCAGCATTAGCTAACAGGCTACAAGTATGCTAAGCTAGAGCTTTGGGTACTTGCAAAATATTAGCTAACAAAATAAATAACAAACTGTTCAAATCGGTACATACATTATATATATACATATATATATATATATATATATATATATATATATACATATACATACATATACATACATATATACTATTATACTATCATATATTACAAGCTGTCAGTTACACGCGTTATTACACGCGTTAACAGCAATACCCATTCTACGGCGCGTAATTTTTTTATCGCGTGATTAACGGTCTTTTTGTGCCTAGCAAACTTTGTGGTTTTTTCACATACTTTTGCAACAGGACGGCATGCGTCCTGATCCATTTCAGCGTCTCGCGCTCGTCATCCACTCAAAGCCGGCTCGCAAGCCCAAACGAGTGTGTGCGTCGTGCCTGATGTTTGTTTTGGGTTTAGCTAGATCCGCTTGCGCTTTGGTCGAAGAAGCAACGAAACGTCCTCGCGCGGCGCAAGCAATTGAATGAATGGGTTTCAGAGCGCAGCGCGAGGACGTTTTGTGCCGCACACACTCGTTTCAGCTTGCGAGCCGGCCAAATAGTAACGTTATGTTTTGAGTGGATGACGAGCGAGACGCGAAATGGATGCCAAATGAGATTCTGAATGTAAAGTTTACTTTTAAAAAGTTGCCAAATTGTCCCATTGACAAGACCAAAGCGATCTGTATGTTTTGTCATTATGAACTGAGCTATCATCATCGCAGCACGTCCAGCCTGAAACACCACTTGATGATGGCCAAGCAAAACACACACACACAAACACAGATGATGCAAATTCTCCACCCCTCGTCAATATCAGGACCTCGTCAGTATTTCTTTCACCCTTTTATTGATGGACAGTGTTGCATTGTGTGAGAGATTATTTAGGCTATATATGTTAGAGTGAAATTGAACACTATTCCAATGTTATTTTCAATAATAATAATTAAAAAAAAACATTTGCACTAAACAAGCCAATCCACTTTTCCATGTTGATAAGAGCATTAAAATGAGAAAAAATGTAACATAAAGAAATCAAAAGACATTAAGAATAGATAAAAATGTGCGATTAATCACGAGTTAACTATGACATTAATGTCGATTAATCGCGATTAAATATTTTAATCGTTTGACAGCACTAATACATATATATATATATATAATTTGTATTTTTTTTTGTGAAAACATTTTCAAAAGCTAGTTATTTACACAGCCTACCAACATTAGGCATCGCAGCTGTAAGAAAGCCTACTAGCCGTTGAACATTGTGACCTGCAGCAATAAAATCGCTGTCAGTTCGCAACAGGACATATTTTACAATACTCGACATATGTTGTAAAATTTAAGGCGAGTGAAACATCTGCTGGAAGGCAGAAGCATCTTTCTGTGCTCAGCCAGACTATCAAGGAAACCAATCAATGGATCTTGCTGTGGCTACTATTTTAGATTTGAAAGATTCAAATCTAACAAGATTTCAACCATGAAACAGAAGCTTTGAGCATGACTATAGTGCATTTTTGATGATTGAGTGTGTGAAGTATCCTATATTTTGGATGACAAGTCCAGCCGGTACTGCTTAGGGAATTGTCCGTTCACAAAGACACACCATGTCTGCTCACACAGTGAAAAATACATTGCGGACTGAGACACCATGTTACTTTCGGTTACTTTTGATATCTAAACATTAAAATCTAGGGTCTCACCTTTCAAATTTGGTCATTTTTTCCATTCATTTTTCCATACACTCCATTTTCAAGTTCAAATTCCCCCATGGCAATCTACTAACTCTCCTGACTGCTTTGTCGGACAAAATGGCGGATGGCAAAGTACGATTGGTCAGATCACCTGTCAATCAAGCTCCCAGCAAAGGGTCAATTGAACAGGTCGTAACCTGAACTGATCACGTACCGTACTCATTTCAGAGTTCCTAACATCCAAAATAATCATACAATTACAATAAAACAGTTTAAACCCAAAACTGACAAAAAAAGATTAATTAGCTTTAATTTTGTATCTACTGTAATGCGTTAAGTCGAGCAACTTATTCTTTGTATTTCCATATTTCCATGAGCCTCTGAGACAGTATTATGTGCATTTTGCTACACTCAAATCCCAACAGATTTATATTTCAGAACTCTTTCACAGTGACACATGGCTCCTAAAACCCTTTTCCTGGTTTCCATGGGAACCATGTTGACCTGCGAGTCAAGGCCTGCCAGAATACACTTTATGCTACGTTAAAGGCCTAGGAAATGTCAACAGGTGTGTGAATGACATTGAAACAAAAAAACTAAAAAATGTTCCTTGAGCTATTGTCATGTTCTGCAGAGTGCATATTTTCATGCCTTCTTTGTTTGCTAGAGGAGACGTTGTGTTTTGCAATTGAATGTTTAAGTCAGTGGTAGATGTTTATTTAACTGACTTATAACCTTGGATTTCCAAAACATTTATTCATGAATATTTTCTAATATTCAACAAATTGTCAGTCTTTCCAATCTGCCAAAACGCTGTGTTGTCAGAACACACAAACACGGTAATGAAGGAAAAGGCTATCTTTAATAAATCCACAGGAGAGACAAGTCACACAAGAGAATGGCTTACAACTTATATGACAGATGAACCCGACACAGCAAATTAATAGACACAGAGAGACTTAAAGGAGTAGTTCACTTTCAAATTATCACAAACTTATATATTTGCTGATAATTTACTCACCCTCATGTCATCCAAGATGTCCATGTCTTTCTTTAATCGGGAAAGAAATTAGGGTTTTTGATGAAAACATTCCAGCATTTTTCTCCATATAATGTGCTTCAGTGGGGCTCAGTGGGGGCTATGAATGTGCTTTTTTGAGTGGGGGTATTGAATGTGCTTCCAACGGTTCACAGGTCCAAAAGACAGTTTCAGTGCAAACTGTTCAAAGGGCTTTGAACGATTCCAGACGATAAATAAGGGTCTATCAAGTGAAACGATCGCTCATTTTTAAAAAAAATAAAAAAGTTTAAGTTTTATAAGCTCAAATGCTCACCTCTGCTCTGTACTGTGATGCACGTTCGTCACTCTCCTGTTCGAACTCATTTATCAAAATTAATGAATCATTTCTGAGTCAATTCGTTCATTTCGTTCCATTGAATGACTCGGAAAAAGATTAGTTCATTTTGATGAACGAGTTCAAACAGGAGAGTCGACATTCGCCAGAGATGGGCCGGAACCCATGACAGCTCGTCAGCTGCAAAGTTCCAGATCTCCTGGAATGTCAATAGCACGAAGGGACCTCGGGTGCTTCTGACTCCATAAGAGGAGGCGAGAGCGTAGACCACCTTGTCGGTGCAACCAAGGTGTCACCTCCATGGCGCGGCCCGGTGCTGCTGGGGCCGGGCGGGAGAGGGGTGGAAGTTGCATGAGGGCGCATTGGGCGGCAAGCCCACGTGGCCGCCTGAGCCGGCGGCTGGTTGGCAGCAGAAGGCCCGGAAGGCTCAGACAGTAAAGCCAGTAGTCCACTTCTGGGCAGCCAAGAACTGTTGGGCAGTGTCTCGACCGTGCCGCCCAAAAGGCCAGCCTGGGATATGGGGAAGTTGAGGAACTGGTTCACTCAGCCCCACGCACATCAGACCAGGTTGAAGCCAGAGATGTCGGACCACGCATGTGGACATCACCTGACTCAGGCAGCATGCGGTCAGCCTTCGTCGCTCATAGAGCAAGGTCGGTGACGGCAGGCAGCTGAAGGATGAGCCCTGAGATTAACCCTACCCTTGTGCATGTCATTGAACACCCAGAAGGATGGCAATAGCATACATTGAGTTGGCAGCCTGCCCCACCACCAGAGTAGACAAGCACCTGCTGGCATCTGGAGGGGTGCTAGGGTCTGCCAGGCCAGGTGGAGGCGCTGTGGGGACACATCAGTGTTGCCACAGAATACTCCACAGGGGGACCCCAGTGTACCTAGGCTACTGCCTCTAGGGCAGAGAAGGCGAAGAGGCCGCTGAGCAGTCAAAGGAGACTTGGACATCTGAGTAAAAAGGATTTGGGTTCACCACCCCAAAAAACAATCATCAGCCTTAAGTGCTCGGGACATGGCAGAAGGTTCCACACAAGTCCAATACTTGTGGCAGCCCGGAAAAGCATAGCTGTTGTTCTCTGGATCAAACTCGTTATGCTAGTACGTCTGAGGACAGCAGCACAGACGAGCGATCTTCTCTAGAGGACTCCAGCTCACCTTGTGATGTGGCGATAAACATGATTTCATCAGCCGGGGACCGAATGAGAACTCACTCGGGGACCACGTCCAATTGCAACGTGAAAGACCAAGGAATTTTCGTCGGTTTAGTTCCAGACCTGACATCTTAGGTCACCCTGGCCACCAGCCAGAGTATCATCTCACGTGGAGAAAAATAGATCGGTGTGTGCATGAGGGGACTCTCACTCATCTGAGCTAATTGAGTCTTGAGCCGTTACATTGCCGATGGTCACGTTCCCACTGAGAGAACATGACACACCCACGAGCGCTGTCTGAAGCGCCATCAAGGCCAAAACACGTACAGCGCTCGCGCCCATCAGCTGAATCTATCAGAATACCGCACTCAGAAATACACAGGCAGATAGTCTTTAAAAAGATTTATTTCGCAGACGTCCGTTTACCCGAGACATACAACCGTGTAGCAGATCATATTCACAAGCTTCTTTATAATGACTCAGCAATGAGCTTCACCACTAATATTTGGTCTTCAGATGTAAGCCCGAAGAGTTTGATTAGTCTCACTGCTCAATGGATCGATTGTGATTTTAAACTTAAAAGGCAATATTTTAACGATCTAGTATCAAGTATCAAGCGCAAGTCTCTTTGTGGCTCTTTGTCCGGCTCTTACACTTCTTGGGCGCTGTTGCTATTTTACCAGCGGGATAAATGACTCTGTGCCTGACGCAAGTTTAAAAGGGGTTGGTCTGAAATAGCTTCCTTATTCATAGGTGTGGTTTGGGCGTAATGGAAACAAACCAATAAGAGTGTCGCATCACATTCTCTTTAAGAGCATGATGAACGACGTGTGCTTGTTCCATGGCGCAATACTATTATAACGGGCCGTTTACCAGGCATACTTCAATCGGTTCACAGCCAGATGAGAGTCGAAGTTCTCGTCAGGGCTGTAAAAGAAACAGAAGTGACATTGGAATGGGACACACACCCAAATTAGCTTTGGTTAAACATGCATATAATAATTTGGGTAAATGTCTAAGCTTTATGCCTATTTTTCCCATCGTCATGGACACAACAATGATTTCCCTCGTGTTTTAATAGTTTTCCTTATTATAATGTATAATTTGAAAAAGTAAAATGCATATGTGTAGATGAGAGAATCATATGAATGTTGTTCACACTCTGTATTATGGCCAAGCATGCGTGCTTAAAATAGCATCTGAATGTTACGTGCGACGCACCACTGACTAGTTTTTTTTTCTGGTCAGTGGCGCAATTGTTTTCTGGAACTGCAAAATAGCGCAAGGGAATGTTTTGCGCCGAAACACGCTTCCTTTCTTGCGCCAACCCGCCCAGGGTGCGCAAGGTTTATTTCCCCTAGTTTACCGACGTCGTGTGTCTGTGGTAGGAAACCCACTTTGCGCGAGTGCAAAAATGGGAATGATGAATGCGTCGGTGTATGTAAGTCATTTACGCCGGGTGCAAGATAGGGCCCAAATTCTTGCTTTATGCACAAGAATTTACCGGCTCTTACACTTCATTGACAATCTGAGAAGTATTCACTGACATGTTGGATAGATGGAAAATTGACAGATCAAGAGTGCATGCTGTTGTACATGACAAGCCTAAGAATATGGCTAAAGCCATGACGGACAGTGACATTATTGAGTTTGCCCTGCATGGCTCATTCCCTCCAGCTGGGCAGACAACAAAGTCAATTAAGCCAGCGATTAAGTGTGACAGAATTGGTCAGTATGTGCCGAAAGATTCGGTAGGTCACTACACACTCACAGCTTGCTTCTTCACATCTACAGTCCATTCAGACACAGATGGGTCTTCCACTGAAAGAGACTCAAGCAGGATGTAACTTCTATATGATGGAAAGTCTTTTGGAGACAGAGAAGAGCTCTTGCTGCGTACGCCGCAGATTACGAGCTACCTGTGACACTTAATGCACTGCAGTCGGCACTGACCGGAAAGAATAACCACACTTATCTCACTGTTTGAACAAATAACCAGAGAGATTAGCAAAAAAAAAAAGTGTCCACTGCTGATGTTATCCCCCTGTTCGAGACTCTAAAAAGGTTACTCTGCTAAGAAGCCGACAGTGACTGATCGGAGTTAAAACAAAACACAAAACATTACTGGAGGCAGTACAAAAACACTTTAGAAACACCACTTCAATCATATGTACTGTATTGCAATGGTCCTTTGGCCCGAGATATAAAGACGAGATTGTGGAGTTGTGGAGATTAAGAAATTCGGACACAGATATGTGCAGAATCCAGATGGCTAGTTTCTATCTAAAGAAATATCTATTCAATATAACAGGCTGAGCCTATAGGCAATTCAATAATTCAGAAGTCTGCTTTTAGTCGTTCTTAAACACATAGGCTTATAATATGTCAGGTAACGCTTCCTTTTACATCCTGTTACCCATGTACAAACTATGTACTTATAGTAGGGATGTCAACGATTAATCGACAGTTGTTTAATTGTCAATAATACATTTAATCGATAAAACTGTATCGATCATCGATTAAGCATGCGCGTGCATGTTCATGCGCGTACGCTGCACAAACCGTGAAACATGTCAGCGAGCGCATCGGAGTTATGTTTGGGACTATTTTACACCTTCATCTTGACAATAAGTTGCCGTGTGCATTCAAAGCTCTTTTGTTTTGTGCAAATGTAAGTTGTAATAGTTTATTTTGTGTCCGCCTATCTATATTGCTTTATTGTCTCATATTGGATGTATTTGGTTAAGAATTGACGCTGAATAAAGCATGATGATCTTTAGCTTGCGCTGCTCAAACGGCGATGCACGACTAATAATGACTATTGGGAGTGTCATATTACATAACATTATAAAGAAAACAATATTGTAATAAAACATTGAGAATTATTTGGGTTGAGTTGCCATGTCGTCTTGTTCCAGGAAGAGCGCGTCAGCAACATGAATCATTCCAACGCATTCTCATCCTTTAGCGTCATATGCGACGCTATATGCAAAACGACGCTATAGTACGCGCACATGGCACCCGTCTATCGTTAATACAACACGTGCTGTGATGGGTAGGTTTTAGGTGTGGGGTAGGGTAGGGTAGTCTCATATTACGCTAAAGGATTTATGACGCCTTGGGTTCGCGTGTTATATTAACGATAAAGGGTACCATGTGCATAGTATAGCGCCGTTTTTGCATATAGCATCACATATGACGCTAAAGGATGAGAACGGGCTCATCATTCTGAATGGCACGTAATTAGTTGAAGTTCTTTTATGCATTCACCTCATTTTGTGCAGATATAAACTGTAATATTATGTTTATTTTGTATATATCTGATTAATCTCATATAGGATGAGTTTCTTTGAGTTTAATAACGCGCTAGCAACATACTCAATATGCATATAGCGTGCGCCGCTCAAGCAGAATGCATTGCACGAACTAATAATGATTATTAGGGACTGAAATATAACATAACATGAACACTATTTTATTAATTTGTTGTGAATTCATTGGGTTTAGTTGCCGTTTTCAGTGTGTTGTTCCAGGAAGAGCACGTCCACAACAGTCACACATTCTGACAAGTGCATCTGAGGCGGTTGGTGACATGTTATATAGTCGTTTTATTTGATTATAGAGGGAATGCGCGTGACGTCACCAGCGGCAAAATAGAACTCGATACTGGCGCGCTGTCTATGCGATACTGGCGCGCGTCGTGTGTATCAGGACAGGAAGACATGGCAGCGCGCTGCGCTCTTTTTGTCTTCTCGCGCATAAATGGTTTAAAAGCATTTGCATGAATAAGAGCAGGATCATATGACGCTAGCTTAGAGTCACCTGTTGTTGTTTGTGGTGCTTCATCGCTGACTGTGCCACATTCGAAACCGCTGATGAGCAGAACCGAGCCTGTGTGGATGCGCGCGACCACGTCCAGGAACGTCGCGTGCACACTCTAAAAATAGCTCACTGAAAGTTTTAATGAGCAGGTATCGCGGTTGCGGCACAATCGGCGATGAAACGACAGAAACAACAGGTGACTTAATTTTAGTTAAAAATTATAAAATTGATTTGAAAGTGGGGGGGACACAAACAGGATTTTGAAAAGTGGGGGGGACATGTCCCCCCTGTCCCCATAGGAAATTACGCCCATGAAGATTTACCCCACACACTTATTTGAGGGGAATGCTTTGTGAACATAATTTTGAAAACATGATTTTGTTTTATTCAGTCAATGCTAATATGAATTAGTAACATTTAATCTTAATTTAATCGTACGATATTGACCTAATGTGATGATGTTAATTCATGAGACCTACTGTGAAACAACTTGATGAAATGGAGAGATTTTTTTACTATTAAAGTGATATTTTTAGGTTTCATCATCATCATCACAGCATCTGTGCTACGTTTTTGTGAGTTTGAGTACAACCTGTATGTTAAGATTGCAATTTCTGATTTTCTCGGAATCGTTGGCTTCACCTTGTGCAGCTGATGAACTGGACAGACCATAACCTCCCTATGGCTCTTCACAGCAGGACGGGCATCTTCCCCGACACCCTCAACCCACCATGGGGATGGCAATCATGCAAGCATTGATTTCCTGAGCCGACACTCATATGCCTGTTCCCTCTCATAAATGAGTATTAACCCCTGTGTCTGATGGAAGCTTGTCAATAGTTGACCTCTCTGGGGCAAAGAACACCAAGGCTGCAACCTGCATTTATTATTATTATTATTATTATTACTATATTTTCTTCTGCTTAAACACTATTGCTTCTGTTAATTAGAACTATTCCCAATGTGCCACAACATTCATTCCCACAAATAATGAATCACAGTGTTGGTGACAGTGAGAGATAAAACTGCAAATGTTAATTTTGTACAATAATTTTTTAAAGTTGAGTACTTGTGATAAATGCAGGGAGATAGTCAGCCTGGCAGAGATTTCAGAACTAGAGACACGCATCCAAACTTTAATCGAGGTTAATTGTAAGAGTGCTAGGGCTTTAGATACAGCTTTAGATACTGCTTTGGATGTGACTAGATTAGTGAACTCTGTACATTGTTCAGTTCTGGCTCTAGCAGAGCCTGTGAAGCAGGGAAATTGGGTGACGGTGAGGCGCTGTAGTCGCGGGAAAAAACACAGCTCTACCGTTCCGATTACCATAACAAATAGATTCTCCCCACTCTGGGCTATCTTTTGTCCTGTATGTTAATATAGCAATTTCTGACTTTCAGGGAATTATTGGCTTCAACTTGTGCATAAACTCTAAAGTTGAACTTCCCAGAATGTGGCATATCAAAAATGAGCTAATATCATTGTAGCTATAAGTTATCATTTTCAATATATAACCATTTCATCATTTTACAACAATTTAACTCTTTCCCTGCCAGCGTTTTTGAAAAAAGTTGAGAGCCATCACCAGCATTTTTGATCATTTTCACAAAAGTTTCATGTCCCCCAGAATATTTAGTTGAATATCTGAATATATAATATATCAAAAGAAAGAACAGAACCTCTGCTTTTAAACAAACAAAGACAGTTTGTTTTATTCTAGCTCCTTTTTATCAACAATTGAATGTGCAGACTGATCTCATGAAATGGCGCATGTATGACACGCCAATTCGTATTTCCATTTTTGACGTGCTATCAACACGCATAATCGCTTTTCAGCGTGTTTATGAACGCCGTTGACTTAACGTTACATGACTGCATATATAAATATATGACCTACCCCCTGTCCCTAAACCTACCCGTCACTGGGGTTAATACCATTTATGAGTGTTCCCCTACCATCTTAGGAAAAAAAAATTCACTTCTCAGATTTAGATCTACATTCGATCCGTTTCGCTCTGACATTTTAACTGCTTGTACATACACGCGGAATCACTCGGACATTTAACGGCGTAAACATACATGCATACACCCGGACAGCTCAAAATGCCGAATCGATAACACGCCACTTCGACTTGAAAGTGGAGTGTATGTTTACGCAAAGTCATGATGCCATGTTGGAATGAGGGAAAGTTTCATAAAAAAGAAACACTTTGAGCAAAAAGCTGAGAAAAACACATTTTTTACAGACTCCATACAGATTAGATTCAAACGATGATCAAAAAGATGGAGTAGATCGAGTTCAACAAATCTGCCAGTCCTGAGTTAACATTTCATTCAGTAACATTAGGCGGTTTTGGTTACTATGATTTTTAATGTTGATGATCGTGTTACTTTACATATGAATCTGCTTACATATGCAATCGCTTGTTTTTGTTGCTTCTCCTTTGTTTTGATCAGGAGATTCAGTACAGATTTAGAATATGCGCAATAGCGCCCCTACCGTATAACAGTAAAAACATCTGAAAATTCCATAAATGGCGAGGAAAGAGATAAATATATTGCTAATATATTGACAAAAATATGTAAATATCTTAAATGACATTTAAACCGCCAATTTACTAAAATGAATTTACTTCTCATCACTAGGAGATACAATGCTACATGCTAATGCTAGAGCCTTTTTGTTATATCAACACAACACAACAAATGTGTAACATATTTTGTCATGCTACGCCGCTACTTAAAAGTAGATTTTTACTGAAAAATACTTTTACTTTCAAAATTAGAGCAGCTGTTTTCGCATCAAAAACAGTAGAAATGTCAACACATTCTCATCCCAAGATGTCATCTAACTGACGCTTTTGACCATACGTCAACATCCGACGTTTTAGGCACACTTTAACATCGTCAGTTAGATGACGCTATCCTAGGGCACTTTACCTTTAGCATCAGTTAGATGGCCCGGGTAGGGTCTGGGTAGGGTTAGGGTTAGATAGCATCATCCAACTGACGTTAAAGGGTACCCAAAAACGTTGAATGTTGACGTATGGTCAAAAGCGTCAGTTAGATGACGTCTTGGGATGAGAACGAGCTGGAAATGTAGCTTCTTTGGTTTCTCTCCAACAATGATGCGTCACTGTAAATTTTACAGTCGTTTGTAAAATTTTTCAAAGACAAAATGTAATCATTCCAATGGGAATCAAGAATATGGAATTTCCAACCAATTCTCACGGGAGAATTTTCTAAGAATTTGCTGCTTTGAAAACAATACAGATTGTTCAAAACAGCTTGTCCCCGATATACTCACGGCAAAGTTCTTTTCCGTTCTTCGTTTAGGGGAAAAACAAAGTTCGGAATATCGTATTCTGTTATTGAACATCTAAAGCCGCCTACACTGCTGAGAGCGACGGTTAGATGAAAATGTGCTGCTCGCTTTCCTCTCAATACAATACACACACAACTAAATTGAGAAAACATTAAGCATTAAAAAGCATCTGAATATAGCAATGCGGTTATGTTTGCACAAGCTGTACGGCACTCCAGTGAAGTCATGTCACATTTATTTACATATCACTATATACAATAGCTTAAAATCAAGCAGCTTTACCATATTCAACATGAAAAACTGTGTCAGTGTCTGAGAGATGGGGAAACGTGTGTTCTGCCACTTCATAATGCTGTTGGCCATGAGGAAGCCATTAGGAAGACTGGCATTGATTTATCTATGTGTGTTTACCATTCAAAGCTCTTTTCAGCTGTTCATATGATGGCTTCCAGAGGAGAGGTTACTGATGTATAGATTTCTCTTAAGAACTAACTGTGAAGGTGTCTCACACACGAAAGCATATGAATATAGAAATGTAAAACCAAATTGAATGTGGAGAAAGACATAAAGAGACCCTGAGGAGAATTTTACCGCTCAGAGATCCTAATGTTCTTGGTTCACAGATAAGTTTTAGGAGATGAAATGTGCTACAGCACTCCCTGTTCTCCACTAATGACGGGCAACTCTGTGATGAACCACCGCAGCATTTTTGGTCTGACGTACATTGTTCTCTTTATTTCAGCCGGAAAGGCTGTGTTGACTACAGTAACATCCAGCTCTCAGCGTCTACAAAGACGCATTGTTCCATTACCAGCAGGACTACAGCACTGTAAAGGGTCCCATCACTCACAGGGGGAATTTATTTATACCTCAATCAAGAGGGAGAGGGCAGGAAATGAGAAAACCTGGAGTAACAATAGACGAGTAAGTGGTACAAGAAATCATGGCAGACATTATAGCAAGTCTCATTTTATATGTGCGTTTCTTGAAAAGTAGCCCACATTTTAAGCTTGGATAGCAAACCGTGTCAGTCATCACTTGGAAAAATGGATTTATCTATTATGGTTGTAATCCAACATATATTGATATTAACTTTCACAGTCCTAGTCAGAACACACTAATTGTAATGCTACCTTTCCTACACAGTTCCTACATTATTAACCCCCTGGGGTCCACGGTATTGCTGGCGATACCAGCTCCCTTTTTTCCACAAACCACCAGTGTTGGGAAGCTACTCTGAAACTGTAGTTTGACAAGCTACAAGCTACTCGCAAGTTAAAGTAGTTTAACTACAGTCAAGCTACCCATTTAGAAAAGTAGTTAGCTACACTACAAGTTACAATTAAAAAGTAGCTAGCTACATTAAAACTACTTTTGCTTTTTGAACAACGTATATTATAAATAACTGAATAAGTGTCTGAGAAATGTTTTAAGTAAAATATTTAGTGTTTAAAACAAGGCAATTACAATTTCAAAGAGTATTGTTTTATTACACACAACACTAAAATATCTCTGTTTGTCAAAAGTGCAACAAATAGCCTACAACATTGCCAGAACGAAATATACATCCAACATAAATTGCATGTAGAACATTTTCTCAAAAATACTGATTGAACTTGGACAAATAAGGCCATGGGTTATTAACGTTAGTTGTTTCTCCATCCTCCAAATCTGCCGTCACATCTTGCTATATAATCATAATATGGGTGCGTCAACCCACTTCTGTACGTCAGTGAACCGTTAGCCGCAAGATGCGTGATTAAACCACAGGTGGCGGTAATGGCAAAAAATGAGTTTGTAATCTAACAAGAAGAAGAATATCCTTGCATCGCGCCAATTCGCCAGGCTCAACAATGTAGCAATGTAGCATTTGCTCGCACTACACCGCTACTTGCTGCAAAACGTAGTTAGCTACTGGAAAAGCTACACTGTTTAAAAAGCAACTGAGCTACTGCCAAGCTACTGAAAAATGTAGTTAAGTAGCTATGCTACTTGTAGTTAACTACTCCCCAACACTGCAAACCACGCATAAACGTCATTATCACAAAACTACAACATTTTATATACATGCTGCTGACATATTATTGTAGCAGAGTTTGTGCTGAATACAATGTAATAATACTTTAGCCATGAAAATGTCACAAGTAACAGAAAAAAGCACAAATGTCAGAGCATGTCAGAACACCTCCAGGACCCAGAGAACACTTCAGACCCCTAAGGGTTAACTTTGTCATGTTCCTTCGCAAAAAGTTTATAGCGCATCTTCAAGAAAAACGAGTTGTAACCACTGCGAAAAATTGACCCCAGTTCTTTAAATTATTAAAATATTCATGCACCTTCTCGACTCCAAATTGCAACCTTGGGATTGTATTACATTATTAATAATTTAACAGGCCATTATTACATTTTTTAAATCCTTAATTGGTTTAATAAGATCTTCAGTATAAACATCACAAATCCAAAGTTGTTACAAAACAAGTATAGCGACTCCAATTATTTGGCTTTCGCTGCATATTAGAAAACGTCCCTGTGTGACTGCTGTTCCTTTAGAGATGTATTCAAAACCAGGTCATTATCAGGTCTTTCAAATGAGAATGAGCCATGAATTAAGCTCTGAAAGAGCCAGTTTATAATTAATAAGGATGATTAAACTAATTCATATCAAAGAGGAACAAGACTCGACAGATGCGCCATCTTTACTCTCACTCAATTTCTCTATCAGAGGTGGAATTTAACAATGGCACATGGAAAATTAATTAAAGTAATTACCAGGCAGTGTTTCAAAGTGGGAAGACACCACAAAGGGCTTTGCTTATCCTTCACAAAACATCACAAGTTTTTCAATCTCTAACAACACAAACTTTTCTTTATTTTTCTTTTCCACCAAATGGTAACACATAGGTTTATTCTCATGTCAAAGCAAATAAGTACTCCTTTGGGACACAGTTAATGCTTGAATTGTGATGCTTGTTATTTATAGTGGCACAGCATTGGCTTGTTTCCATGAGCAATAACAGCGTTTCTGAGTAAAAGAAAGTCATGCACCAATGCCAGCTGAGTTTTCTTCCACCCACACTTAAAAAAAAGAAGCTGGTGGGCACTTGGTAATGCTAATGCCAGACAGGTACATTCAAGAATGTCATACAAGATGAGCCCTTGCTGTTGATACAACTGTCAAATTCAGTGGAGATTTGACATCTCCATTTGACATTACGTCTAAAGTTCAAAAGATGTTGCCCTGTGGCTGATGCACAACCACCTGTGACAACCTGCAATATTAGTTTCTGCAGAAAATGTGGCTGCAGTGACTCGCCACCTGGAATTTAGGGTGTTGTTAGTGTGGATGATATTACTAGCTAAAATCAAAAGAGCCCACACTGGAATCTGTAGATACTGTATGACTCGGATATGGCCGTAATAAATAATAGCACCAGTGTTGGGGAAAGTTAATTTTTAAAGTAATGCATTAGTAATGATTTCTTAGTTACTTTTATGGAAAGTAATGTGTTGTGTTACTTTAGCAGGATTTACTGATTCTCTTCTGTCAATGTCAATGTTATTTCTAGAACTGAGCACATCACCAGTTGACAAGTGTGCTTTACAATACATAAAACTAAGAAGAAAAACAAATGACATGAAAGCAGACCATCTACGGGACAAGCAGTATTCCACCATATCTTTATGCACACAAAAGTAAATTTTAAATTGTAATCTTTATTATTTTTAATATTTGGCATGTTTGTGTGCTGCTATACACTCACCTAAAGGATTACTAGGAACACCATACTAATACTGTGTTTGACTCCTTGACCTCAGGACTGCCTTAATTCTACGTGGCATTGATTCAACAAGGTGCTGAAAGCATTCTTTAGAAATGTTGGCCCATATTGATAGGATAGCATCTTGCAGTTGATGGAGATTTGTGGGATGCACATGCAGGACACGAAGCTCCTGTTCCACCACATCCCAAAGATGCTCTATTGGGTATGAGATCTGGTGACTGTGGGGCCATTTTAGTACAGTGAACTCATTGCCATGTACCTAGATGCCAGCCCATAACTCCGCCCACAACATTTTTTGGTCGAGAAGTTTGGTCTGGACTCAATACATTGAGAGTAATATGATCAGGCAAAAAAATGATCGGGTGAATCAGATTGCCAGGTGCGGGCTTTATATGATGATGGACAGATGATGTTCAGGGACTTAGTCACGTTATCAAAGAGCGCTAAACTGGATTCCCTCAGAGATGACTGCAGCTGGAGAATTGAGATGTATAGATTCCGCTGTCGCGTCTGTTTTTAAAATTAATCGACAGCGCATTCATTTTAATAGACAAACAGAGAACTGCAATCAAGGCATTTGTCGATTGGAAATATATTTTGCCGTCCTTCCCACATGATTCGGCAAAAGTGTAACTTATCAGCTGGCTCTGACGGTCGCTAAGAAGATGGGACGTAATGAAAAGCCTGTGGTCGTTGTGGTTTCTCCTTTGGTCTCATTCATGGAGAAGTAAGTAAAAGAAGCAACACTCGTTATTTAACTTCTAAAATAAGTAAAGTTAGGCTACGTTCTGTAGTTGACAACTGTATGGAAAGTAGCTGACTTACTGTGTTGCTCTGATTGGTTGTAGGTTTACCGATTGTTTTGTTTGTTGTTTCTGGTTGGTTAAGACGCGCCTCATAATCAAAGCCAAACAGAGGAGTTTCAGACTCCTCTTCCAACAGGAATATGAGTATGACGAAGTCAGGCTAATTGTCATGTTCAAGAAACCAATTTGAAATGATTCAAGCTTTGTGACATGGTGCATTATCCTGCTGGAAGTAGCCATCAGAGGATGGGGACATGGTGGCCATAAAGGGATGGACATGGTCAGAAACAATGCTCAGGTAGGCCGTGGCATTTAAACGATGCCCAATTGGCACTAAGAGGCCTAAAGTGTGCCAAGAAAACATCCCCCACACCATTACACCACCACCACCAGCCTGCACAGTGGTAACAAGGCATGATGGACCGGCCCGTCTGGCACCAACAACCATGCCACGCTCAAAATTGCTTAAATCACCTTTCTTTCCACTCTGATAATCAGTTTGGAGTTCAGGAGATTGTCTTGACCAGGACCAAACCCCTAAATGCATTGAAGCAACTGACATGGGATTGGTTGATTAGATAATTGCGTAAATGAGAAATTGAACAGTTGTTCCTAATAATCCTTTAGGTGAGTGTATGTCCCTGTGTTTGTAAAATGCAGAGTGTAAGCACATTGTGGACCAGCCTATAGGCGCACATTATTGATGTGCCCTTTAAACAACAAAATATTGCACCATTGTCTTTAGACCAGGTTTCAGTTGGTCAATGGCACAGTCTATTTTAGTTTCCATAAAACACACCAGATCAGCAGGATAGAGCGCACAAATGGGCGCAAGTTCATTTGCTATTTGAACAACGTGGCGCAGGACATGAAAAAGACTAGCAAAAAAAAAAAAAATAAGCCTCAGGTTGAAGGAAATGCAAATCCACGCTTGTTACAATAGAGGGTGCAACTCAAACAATCCGTGAAGCTGTGCTGCCATTCTGGATTGCAGAAGAATGGGACACAAGAGAAGAAAGTTTAACACTTTCACTACAGCAATAAAAAAGAAAAAAATGTGATGTTTATAATTTTTGCTTATTAGTATGATTGGACTTGGATCAACGAAGGTCAGCAACAAAGACATTGCTTGAAGTGAGATTAAATACACACTGTAAAGGCCCGGTTTCACAGACATGGCTTAGATTAAGCCAGGATTAGGCTTTAGCCTAATGTTTACTCAGTGCACACAATGCCTCTGCGCTTACATATTTCTCTTAACATAGGGAAAAGTGAGCTGTCAGTCAATACTTGTGTCAATACAACATGCATCAATACAACTTTAAAAAAATGGAAATCTGATGTTTTTTTGTAAATTTAAAATGAATACAATACTTTGCTAGTAACTTGAAAAAGTAATCTGATCATGGAACTCAACGTATTTGTAATGCAACCTTCAACCCGAAAACCATAGTATACTGCTCAAAAAGCCACCTCATTTAAGGTATCAGATCCAGAAAATTATTTCCTTAAGTAGAATACTTAGTTAGGGGTTTGTTAAAATAGTAACAGGGTCAATGATATGACGATCAAATATATTTGACTATTATTTCTTAAATAAAAAATAAGTCAAAGAATGAATACAATGAGAGAAAAAAGCATTGTATTGACTGCAGTGTATTTGAAATTATCAGTTATATGTGGCCGCCGGCTATCATTGCATATAAAGTGGTCAATTTTCTTTAGTGTGTAATGTTGCTGTAAAGTTTCCAAGCACAAAGTCCCTCCAGCGGGAGTGATTCTCTATATCAGTTCACACTGTTTCCAAACTCTCTGAAATGCTTCCATTTTTGTCTTGAGTTTTCTTCTTGGAATGAACACAATATTCCTCATTTAAATAATTCCCTCCCAAGCCATATGCAAAACAAAGGGGCAGGGCCTGGTTGAGTTGTGTTGGTAGTGTTGAACTTTGTGTTTATTAGTGATGCATCTATTATAATATAATAATTGATAACATGTTTGTATCTGGAGAACGTGACCATGGTAACACTTTACAATACAGGTGCACTAATAATCATTAATTAATGCTTAACTAATGCAAAGATAATACTGAATTAATGTGTAACTAATGATTATCTAAGCTATTCATTAATGATTACCACATTAGGAACTAATTAAGAGTCTGTAGGGTTAATGTATTAAAATCAGACTCTTAAAATTTGGGTTCCAAAAGCTTATTTTTTATAGCAATCCCATACCACAGCAATACTCAGTATGAACTAAATAAATAACCATTGTTTTTAAGAGTGCACTATATTATAAATCGTGAAGAATGGAAACTTGTTCAAGTAACCCATACATTTGCATATACAGTTAAAGTTATGACAAAGCCATTAATTTATCCAGTGCACACTACAAAAATAAGTACTGGTGGTTTCCCATATATTACTTCTAACTACTGAATAATGCAACACATCCACCTGTATCTACCATAATAATTATTAATGCCGGTCGAATGCTAACTCCTACATTACATTTCACCATAACACCCCTGTCACTTCACACAGAAAAAAAAGAAACGCACACCCTCATTATAACCCAACTGCAGTCAAGGCCGCAACCGTATAGCGCATCTCACACACCTCCACATTCCCGCGTCTCCTGTCATTCCAACGGGAATGGAGGAGATACGTTGTCCCTCTCTGTGTGCGAGTTGACTCATCCTATCCTTCCTACGGCGGTGACACTGGAGCAGATGGTGCTGGTCTCGAAAGCCCACGACGACGCTCTCTGAGTAATGTTCCCTCACATGGTTTCCGATAACGGCTTTGCTTTGTCTTTTCACCCAGACGGGGCCGGCAGTGCTGTCTCTGCAAGAATGTACAGCGTCTGATTAGCGCAAATAGCACACGGTAATGTCTCCAGGCTCGTACACCAGGTGCACATCTAGCTTGATAACTCAAGTTGTTGTTGTTTCTTTCTTCCAGACAAGGCAAAGGAATTCCTCTTCCAAGTTTACAGCTTGACTTCTGAGAAACACTTCAAACTTTTCTTTTTGTGCCCTGGCTGTAACCATCATAGACATGAAGAGGAACAAGTTAATTAGAAATAATTAACTTGAATAACATCATTTGTTATTTTAAAGGGGTCATGAACTGGCTTTTTAAATGTTTTTATTTTGTTGTCTGAGGTCAACTTATGACGTTCGCTTGGTTTTTACATTCAAAAACATAAAAATGAATAAGTTATGGGCTATTTTCTTTCCTAGTTTTCAGCCTACTTGAAAAATGCTCGGATTTTATGGGCGTATCGCATTGAAGACTAGGAAGTAAACGCCCACTGCTGTGAGTGGATAACAGTTTTGCATATTATAATGAGCTCTATTATCGGTTTCGGTACGATGCACGTGGGGGATTTTGTTTTGAAAACCACTGTTGTAAAATGGCAACCGGAAATGATTCGCCCATACATGTTTGACCCAGAGTCCGATCCTGAATCGCAGGACAATGAACCAACAGCACCTCGAATACAACGGATACTTGTAGACACATAGACATAATTATTAGATATCAAACGATCTGTAACAATGCAATGCTAGCCGAGTAGATTATTGTCTAAAATAAAAATATTACTCACATAAGTGTGTTGCACCACTCCTGTTGGATCCAATATAGAAGGTACAGCGCCTTTTTTAATCTTAATCGGTCTGCAAATCCAGCCTCGAACTGTGTCTTGTTCACAAAACAATCCTCGGTGAAATGAAGCGAACATACGGATAATGTTTTACACTCATCTGCTGGAACGTCATTAAAAACAAATTTTAACCAGGCATTCCTAATATTGGAATCCAGAGGAAGCTTATGCAGCGACTGTCTTCTTCCACAGCCAGGCACGGCACAACATTTTGTCAACGGAATGTTTATTCCTGGTAGCTCGCTCCGGTTTGTCATCACGAGGTATGCTTTTGTTTTATGCGTGAATGTGCGAATCGGTGGGCGGGGCTAGAACCGGCCGTGTTGAAGTAGGCGTTGATGAGTGGGTGGGGTTTTAGCGTCATTGACGTCATACTTCCACACTTTCAAAAACGAGACGTTTGTTGAGGCTGGTGTCAATAAAAGCTTTTATTGGAGTAACAAGGACGTTTTCAGTTCTGAAACTTACAGGATATTCTTATAATATGAGACCTCTTAGATGTCAAAAGCTCAAGGAAAATTTGATTTCTCAGTTCATCACCCCTTTACAATGTTAATTTTTTGGCTGTATACAATCATCCATTAACAATTATTGAGATGGCCAATCAAATCAAAGGCTCCGGGCCTACTGTTCATAGTAAATGTCAGTAGCTAAATATTTAGCTAGATATTTTAATTTTTTTTCTACTATAGATATGTTCAGTAACCAAGTGATGCCAACTACTTGACTTTTTCTATCAAATTTTCACGTTTTGAACTAAAAATATGCTGTTATTTATATATCCAAATAAGTGAATGACGTATGTATAAGAATGAATGTGTGCATATATATATATATGTATATATATATATATATATATATATATATATATATATATATATATATATATATATATATATATACATATATACACACACACATTGTTGATGCTAGAGGAGAATGGGCCGAATGATTCAAGCTGATAGAAGAGCAACTTTGACTGAAATAACCACTCGTTACAACCGAGGTATGCAGCAAAGCATTTATGAACACGCACAACCCACAACACACAGTTAAAAATTTGTCAGAATTTGGCTTAAACAGAATGAGAACATGGATCCATCATGCCTTGTTACCACTTTGCAGGCTGGTGGTGGTGGTGTAATGGTGTGGGGGATGTTTTTTGGGCACACTTTAGGCCCCTTAGTGCCAATTGGGCATCATTTAAATGCCACGGCCTCCCTGAGCATTGTTTCTGACCATGTCCATCCCTTTATGGCCACCATGTCCCCATCCTCTGATAGCTACGTCCAGTAGGCTAATGCACCATGTCTCAAAGCTCGAATCATTTCAAATTGGTTTCTTGAACATGACAATGAGTTCACTGTACTAAAATGGCCCCACAGTCACCAGATCTCAACCCAATAGAGCATCTATGGATTGTGGTGGAACGGGAGCTTCGTGCCCTGGATGTGCATCCACAAATCTCCATCAACTGCAAGATGCTATCCTATCAATATGGGCCGACATTTCTAAAGAATGCTTCCAGCACCTTGTTGAATCAATGCCACGTAGAATTAAGGCAGTTCTGAAGGCGAAAGGGGGTCAAATACAGTATTAGTATGGTGTTCCTAATAATCCTTTAGGTGAGTGTACATATATAAATATTATTTTGCATATCTGTCATGTAGTTATCCTGCGGGACAGCCTTGACATCAGTGATGTGACACGTCAAACTTGGAAACATGTCTTGGCACATCATGTTTAAATCAATCACAAGCACAAATGAAATATAACAACCCCATTATGGAAATCCTGGACATTGTTTTCCACAGAGGAAATGAAGTCATATGGATTTGGGACAACATAGGCGTGGGTAAGTTAAAACAGAATTTGTCAAATATTTACTAAAGCAACAGGCAGCATAGTAACATCATGTTCGTCATTACTTTAAAATCAGAGACCTTGCATGGCTCAGGGCTAAACATAAGCAGAACTGACTGATGTTTAAAAAAAAAGATTAATATAGACTTTACAAGCCATAAAATGGCATTTTAGCATAAAAATTCAAGCTTATTAGCAGTGGCATTTTAACACGAAATCAAAGTATCTGAAGCCCTTAGAAATCTCACGACGGCACCAAGAAAGATGAATCGATTTTAGATTAAACGAACTCATTTCTTGTTAAGTCCTAATTATATTGCACTAAGACCGACGGCGTTGCCTTTTCAAACAACAATACAATTGGACGCATCCATTTGAGGAATTTCACGATTCAAATTGATTATGGTATCACACCCAAAAGAAGATAAACATGTCATAATTGAATTTTAGAGTGTGCATCATTTCAAAGCACAAATCAATTCGTGACAACGGCATAAGGCCAGGCAAGCAAACGAAACAAAGTGCCAGGAGTTTGTGGTTTACTCCGGGTAGCCTGGGGTGAGTAAATAGCAATTAACTGAGAAATGCACAAATTGTCAGCTCCACAGAACGACTTCTGCACTCTTGGAATACCAAATAAAGCATTAGACAGGAGAACACGTGAACTTGGAGGGAATCACCTCAAGCATTTATAAAAAACACAAGGGGGTTTTTTTGTCGTAAAAGGATCCCGTTTTTGAAGTGCTGATGAATTCCTCCATTCCCTTGGAAATGGGTTTAAAATTTGTTTAGACCCCAAGCAAAACCCAGCAATCGATACCAGAAAAGCAATTGCATAAATAACAATCGACATCACATGATGTCCCAATCAATTTACCTAATCTACTACCTAAACAAAAGTCTCGAATTTCATTTCACAAAGTTGAAAACTACACAACTGCAGAGCCAAAAAAACACTATTAAATATCAATTTGGCACCCGCCGACCTCGAAACGTACCACAGCTTTGTGGAAAACACTCTGAATGACGTGAGCTTCCTCAGATCACCGTTTGAGAAATCTGTAATTCTCCCGGATCCAAGTCACGCAGGAATTCTGATACCAACTAAGCCTTGCATTGTTAACAGAGAACA
Source organism: Hybognathus amarus (assembly GCA_030378365.1). Lineage (NCBI taxonomy): Eukaryota > Metazoa > Chordata > Actinopteri > Cypriniformes > Leuciscidae > Hybognathus > Hybognathus amarus. Next base: position 360,362 of record JAQIUQ010007182.1, read on the forward strand.
ATGCCAAACAATAAGACGTTTTTTTGCGAACAATACCAGTTAAAGCTATTTTAAATTCCCTTCGTTTCTACCTCTCTCGGTTGTTGTGGGACTGAAAACCTCAGCTTGAGGAGATCCAAGATTGATTACAAATCACTGCTTAGCATTTCAGTGTGTCATTAGCTGAAGCAGTTTTCGTGATGCCGTGTTGTCATTTCACTCCTACGGCGAGCAATATTTAAGGGTCATTGGTTGCTAAGCGCATTATTGTGGGCTGGTTGCAGGATGACAGACCAACACTGTCCCACATAGGGTGCCAGGTGAGCAAAGCATGCAGTTTTTTAAGGTCTGACGCATCAACTCTTACGTCATGGATGACTCATGAGTGTATTTTCACGACTTTAACTATGAAACAAGGTTGTAGAGAGAGCAACACTGTTTTGTTGATTTGATCTGCAGGCCAAATGCAAATAAAGTGTTTTTTTCAAAGACAGGTGGTTTATCTAGGGGAATAAAAGGGCATTAAAAGTTATATTCATGAACGTTTTTCGGCTTGACGTGAATGCTCTTTGAAAGGCATTGTGGTCCACAGGGGGAAAAGGTCATCCTATCAATACACATATTATTGTACATTTTTGTGTGTTTGTTATGCTCCCATGTCTTCAGTGACATTTAATTACTGCTTTCAAAAAGAGTTTTGCAGATAACATTTAAATATATTTGTGAATTACCTGACATGAATAAAACAACCTAGTGCTTTCATGGCATACACAGTGCACAATTTTATCAACAACAGCAAACCAAATTATTTAATTAATTACTGTTCTCATTATGCCAAATCAAAGTAATGCAATTTCCGCATTAATAGTGTCAACGAAGGGGATTGTACAATTAATAATTGGGGTTCAACACGATTCCTGAACACTTTTTTGAAAAAATAGATACGGTGACATTTTTCACAGACAAACAATTTTTTGCCTCGTTTTGCAGTTTGTGTAAAATGATTCCAGACTCCTCTTGCAAAAATCTGAAAAGCAACGTCCCATACAGCTTAAATGCATATTCAATTTTCCAATATAAAGATCACTCATTGAAATATATAGGAAATATATAGTCTTGGGTTTAATGTATTTCTGGAAACACATAATTTTAAAGGTCCATTTTAAAGGTCTCAGAAGGATATTAGTCATTATTAATCCAGTAGTTAAGCATGAACATCAGATTTTGTCTTTAGTAATACTGTATTAATGGTAACTTACTGGCCTATTCTGATGAATAAACTTGAGCATCACTTGTTACTGTGGATCTACTTTTTACTTTAGAAAAGGGGGTCAAATTTTCTTCATTACACAATTGTAGCAATTAGGGATGCAAATTATTGATTAATTCATTAATCATTAATTGATTGACCTTATCGATCGATTAACGATTAACTGATAAGCGGAGATTTTCCTGAGAATGTACATTTCTCACTGTATCAATAAAGTCTTTAACATAAAAAGCAAAAATTGCTTATATACTGAATAAAAATGCATGTTATATTGCTCAAATGGTGTTTTATTGCAACAGTTGGGATATGGTACAGAGTGGCATTTATGTAGTTTAACAAAATAAATTATGCACAGAAAATCTAAATACATAAAAAATATTTCTGCACTGGCTCACCTGTTGCAAACATTAAGCAAGATAAAATAAATGTTAATAAAAATTCATATGGGTATGCTTAGCCTTAGTATATTAAGTCTACATATAATAATCTATCTGGTAAACTACTTGGATGAAAAAAAAAATTAAACATTAGTAGCAGCACTTGGGTGGAGTATGACCAACAGCTGGACAGGGTCTCTGCAAATACTGCTCAAAATGCTATTTTCCTCACCAAATTAAAGATAATTGTTTTTAATCTAACTAAAGGGCTAAAAAATAAAGGGCTTTAATCTAAAAAAAAGATTGTAAAATGTTTCAATAGTATGGATAATTAAATTAAATTATTCAATAATCAAATGTTACGACTGAACGTGTCACCTCACCAACGTGACGTGCTTGTCAGAATGTTGTGGACGCGCACTGAAAACAGCAACCAAACCCAATGAATTCACAACGATTTAATAAAATAGTGTTCTGATGTTATCTAAGCTGACAGTCACAAATTAATCATTGTTATTATTAGTAACGTTAGTGCATTGCTGGTTGAGCTGCGCGCGCTGAATTAATAACCGCTGAGCCCTTTCGTTATTTAAATCAAAGAAACACAACCGATATGAGATTAGTCAGATATACAAAATGAACATAATATTACAAATAATATCTCCACAAAATGATGTGAATGCACAAGTGAACTTGAACCAAGTTACATGCCATTCAGAATGACGCAGTGTCAGTTGTGCACGCGCTCTTTCGGAACAACGGACAGGCACTGAACCAAATTATTCACCACGTTTTATTGCAATATTGTTCTCTTTATATGTTATGTAATATATGACACTCCCAATAGTCATTATTAGTCGTGCATTGCCGTTTGAGCTGCGCACAGTAAAGATCACACTTCAATTTTTAACATAATGAGATAAATCAGATATAGACGTAGGCTACACATAATAAACTATTACAACTTACATTTGCATAAAACAAAAGGCTGCGAATACACACGCAAACGTCAGTCATGATGAAGTCCAAACATAACTCCGGTGTGCTCGCTTGGATGTTTTGCGGTTGAGCAGCAGGCACGCGCATAGACCTGATTAATCGATAATGGATAAGTTTGATCGATTAATGTATTATCGACAATTAATCGATAATCGATTAATCGATTGACATCCCTAGTAGCAATTTATAACTTAAGTCAGTGAAACCCTACACACACACACACTTCTAACAGTTGTCATAATTAACTAATTGCATATTAGCATGGAGATTACTACACCGTAAAAAATAAACCGTAAATTTTACGGTAAAAAAACGGCAGCTGTGGTTGCCAGAACTTTACCGTAAAAATACGGTAGGAACGTTAATGGTTGTACAGACTTATATTAAAATTTACAGTAATAAACCGTATTGTAATTTTCTTATAAAATGTGGATTTAACAACTTATTGACGTACTGATTTCTGTTTTGGACCATTGTAATTCACTGACAACCAACAATCATCACAGCAGTGATGAGAGTTACACGAACAATCACAGCTCATTATAAGTGAACACTTGTAAGCAATACTTATTTAAAGAAACTGCACAATGTCATTCACACAAACATTAAGCACCATCATGGTAACGCACATAAAATTTAAAAAAAATGCAATAAACATTAATTTAACAACATTAAATGTAACATAAAACCCTAATGTACATAACTGATTAGGAAAAAAAACAGTAAAACTATAAGGAACCATAGTTATTTCAACAAAATGCATAAAATGTGAAGTGTCACACAGGGAATTGTGGGAATGCCAATTTACGGTTTTTCACTGTAAATTATACAACGATTTGTTCTTTTTCACTTTCAAAAACTGTAAATTTAATGGTATTTTAAAATTAAAGCACAGCTATTTACCGTGTATAGTAAGGAAACTTTCTGTTTACCAATTAACAGTTTTGCACTGTAGCATTTTTACAGTATTTTACCGTTAAAATCACAGATATTTTTTTACAGAGTAGGATATTGGCTGTTTATTAGTACTTTTTAATAACTTATTCTACATGACCATATTCTACTTCACTTAGTCCTACCCAATAACTTAACCTAACTTAACTACTAACTATAAATAAGCAGTAATTAGACGTTTGAGGCAAAAGTCATAGTTAATAGAGAGAATTGGAACCCTAATCTAAAGTGTAACCAAATCATTTTTAAGTTGTAAATAATGGCTTAAAACTGTGATATTTTATTTTGTCGTCTACTTTAGACATTTTGTTGACTATAAGTAACTTAACAACATGCCAACTAACTCTCCTTAGAGTATAGTAGACTGACTGCTTAATATCTCCTCACACTTTATTTTGAAGCTCCTCAACAGACATTTCTACTGACTATAAGTAATTGTTGAAAAAACATGTCAACTTTTTCTACTAGCCGTAAACCTAACAGTCTAATACTCTAATGAAAGTTTTTTGACATTTAATTGGGGTCATGCAATTTACTAAGTGTCTAAATAAAGTGCAACTCTAAAAGGTATTTATTGTACATTCAGTTAAACATTTATTTCTGATTATCTATACTTTACTGCATAAATAAAAGGTTTATATGTACAATATGTTCAGTTCATCTCTAACTACTGTGTGTTAACTTAATACTTAACTATTATGGACCCTTAAAATAAAGTGTTACTGACTCATGCTGTACCTAGTCGATAAACAGCGTATTTCTATTTCAAAGCACTTGAGAAAATAACTGTAAAGTTGTAAATGTTGTTTATACATTGAGTCCAGCATAAAAAGAAAAAGAATCTTAGAAACTTGTTGCACTTTATTTTATATATATTTTTAATTTGTTATACTTACCTAAGAAAGTACAAGGTACCCACATGGGTTAAGGTTAGGTTTTAGTGCAGGTTCACAGTTAGTACCTAGTTATTACTCAGTTATTGTAATTACTATAATAAGAATATGGAGATCAGGACTGTAAAACAAAGTGCTACCGTCATAATGTACCACAAAAAGAAGTGTGCCCAAAAGGTTCCTTGAGATCAACCTGTTCAGTTCCAATCCTGCTACAAAACACCTTTTTGTACTGATCAAGCACTCCTAAAGAACTTAATTAGCTGGTTCAGTTCTGTTTGATCACGGGTTGGAGCTGAACTTTTCAGGAAGTTAGATCTCCAGGAACAGGATTGGGCACCCCTGATCTTTAATCCAACGTCTTGCAGAGTTTAGCTCCGGCTTGACCCAACACACCTGCCTGAAAGTTTAGTAATCCTTAAGACTTGAACCTTGTTCAGACGGTCAGTCCAAATCCGATTTTAGTGCAATTGGAATTTGAACATGGCAAAAGTGTGAGTGGCATGGCAAAAAATAAAACAAAACATGTTTTACACATCATTTTGAGCTGAATTATTCAACTCAACTGATCCTATTTTGCTTAGGTCACTTTCTCATGCCACATTAAACAAACACATCAGACGTTGTTGCAGAAAAGTCTGCCAAGGTGAGGCGTTCGTGGGCAATACCCCCACATGAATGAAGCCATTCAGTATATAGGATTGATTAGGAGGCCATGATGGACAAAGACCACGTTTGGCCATGATGCCGGAGTTACACCCCTACTCTTTTTCGAGGACATTCTGGGATTTTTTACAACTCCAATGACTTGTATTGTATGTTCTGTGATGTACGGTATTACTCTGCCACCGGAAACGGAAATGGGGTTGTTTGTATTCTTTCTGTAGTCTTATGCAGTCGCGGTATCGTAGGCTACACTATACAAGTGGTTTGCTTGCAATTGGCAAAGGTGCATTATCGCCACCAACTGGGCTGGAGTGTCTATTATTCAAGCTCTCAACGGAAGAATGTACAGTTGTGAGGCGTTCGGAAAAATAGGTCTACAGTTTTACAACGAATGATAAAACACCTGATGGAAAGCATATTTTGCAGCGATTTTTGTATGAGCATATCAGTGAACACCCCAGACCACTCGGTGAGTTTCAGATCTTTGTAAACTAGAGTTTTATGCATTTTATGAAGGATTGTTCCAGTGCACCTATGCTACCATTGTAGAGGTATGGGGTGCTACCACAGAATCCGAAAATTCTCAAGACAGCAGCAACTGTCTAGGGCTGCAGCTATCGATTCTTTTTGTAATCGATTAATCTAGCACTTAATCGATCAATTAATCGAGTAATCGGATAATTTGTTTATGTTTGTGTTTTTAAGCAACCAAAACAAATAATGTATAACGAAAATGATAAGGTGTTTGGCTTTTATTTCTTTAAAAAACTAGAGGTATTTATTCCAACTCCAACATTTGGCTCCACAAATAAGCCTATTTATTGCTATTTTTACCAATTTAGTGTTTATAAGAGCCAGTGCCAACAATTATATAACAATATAGTTAAAACAAATTACTGCAAAACGTGTTACATGTAGCCCATAACATGTAAAACTTTGAATACAAACTTAAATAGCATTTGGCCTTAGTTTTGTCTCCTTAATACAACATTACAAAAAAAGGATTGCACCTTCTGCAAATTATACCCACCTGAAAACAAAAATAAATTAATTTAAAATATCAAGCCAAACAGGTACACAAATCTGTATACAATTTATAAAAAAAATGGAAATAAAACAATTATAAATAAGAATCAGACTTTTTCAAGTGTAATCTCAAGACGAACATCAGTGTGCGTGTGTGTGTGTCACAATATTTGTTCCTCCATCACGTCCCGGTGTATACAGTGAATGTATGCTGACATTTTTGTTGCGTGGCTGCATAAAAGTTTAAGCATATGATGAATTGCCGCAATTGGTCTGACTGGCGCGTGAGAGAGACAGGTTGCACGCGCTCGCTTTACCTCTCTGCCGTCGTGCGCAAGCCACGGTTGGGAGCTCATCATCTCGCATGCGCGCTCGCGCTAGATTTTTAACTAGGATATTTTAACTTTCGAATTAATATGCGGCGGTAAAACCAGTCGATCACGAGTGGCTCAACAGGTAGATCTTTTGAGAAACTCGTCTTTCTTTCAAGCATTTGACCGAAGGGATTGGCACTTCAGCAGCGTGAGAAATCGGGGGTATGGCGTGAGAATTGGCTCAATTGCGCGAGCAGCCCTGCCAGGTATACTTTGCAGTAGACACATTGCATCTTGTTCTCTTCCTTTATAAACGTATAATGATCCCAAACTTTAGACATTCTCTGCCATTTATGAGGTCACATGAAGTCAAATGTACCATGTGCTATGGTGTGCTTCCTGAACAACGGTCCGTGTGAATCAATCAGATCCCTGCGTGCGCGTAAAGTGCGCATCTAGTGCGCGTCATAGTAATTTAACGAGGCTTCGAGGCAGATTTTTTGCCTCGAGGAATTTTTGTAATCGAGTAACTCAAGTAACTCGAGGAATCGTTTCAGCCCTACAACTGTCTAAAAAACAATCCTAACCATTCTATTGCATCAGAAACGATCTTAAAACAGGGCTTTAATTGTAAATACCGAACTTGTCCTTTAATGTCAGACAGTCAGGACCTTGGTTTAACTTCTCATCTGAAGGACAGTGCTCTTTGACAGTATAGTGTCCCCGTCACAACACTGGGGTGTTAGGACCCACACAGACCACAGGGTGCGCGCCCCCTGCTGGCCTCACTAACACCAAATTTCTGAAATGTCTTTGCACGCCTCACATTAACTCGAGTGGTAGTCACACACTGTTCCGTCCTGAAGAAAATAATTCTACTTTGGCTTTACAGTAAGGAATGGAGAGTAAAGTTGAAGTGAACAAGGACTTACTTGGACATACATTAACGTGTCTGAGATGTGAAATGTTTTTCACTTTAAAGAGGCTATATGCAGCTTTTTCCCCAAAATAAACGTAACAATAGCCTTTTTATTTTACCATTTATGACTCAAACATCTCCTGATGAGCATACTGACACCTTGTCCGCTCACAGTGGGTGCACCTATAAGCCTGTATCCTATTTTTCCTATTTTCTGTCGGGTCGGACTTTTCCCGCGATGTCTGCGCGATGGGACGTCAACGCGTTCATGTTAAACATTTCAGATCACTCTGCCACCACCGCTAGTCAGCAAGTAGCCTACAACTCGAGATCGCAAGCAGAACACTTATCTCAAACAATATATGTATTTCACTGTTCTTACCTCTGTAAACATAATGTTGACCTCCATGTAGCGGATGACGTGTGCACGTACGAGTGCGGCGCTGCGAGCTGAAAGGAAGAGCAGTTCTATTTTTGGGCCACATGGTGTCAGTCGCGAGTTTAAATTTCCGGAAAACGCATGTAGCCCCTTTAAAATAATGGTCCTGCATTCCCCTTTTCCACCAAAAAAAGAACTGGTTCAGAACTGGTGCTGGTTCAAAGTTGGTTTGAACTTCGAACCCATTCAGAACCTGTTTGTTTTTCCACTGACTGAGGCGCCCAGGAACGACGTCGTTACGTCACTGTGTACGATCGCCATACGTCTTAGCTAGAAACGCTCGCAAGTAAAATTGAAATATGTAAGTCTTTTAATCTTTTCGTTTGAATGTAATCTTTTCTGATAAGTTATGTACCCCGGTCTTGTGTCTTTTTCTTTTCCATTTATTTGTTCTATATTGTGACTGTTTTCTTCTTTGCTTATAATGTTTTCAATATTAATAAAAAAAATTATAAAAAATAGAAATGCTTGCGCCAACTTCAATCATAACAATTATAAAGGCGGACTCCATCGTGTTTCTGCAAATGTTTCTCCTGGCTTTGCGATCCTATATTATGGTCAGAAAAGATGTTTAGAACACATCTAAACCCACCCCAGCCCCCGACGCAAGTATGACGTGGTAAAAGAACGTTTCTTAGTCCAGCAAAGAGTTGGTGCCGCTTTGGAACCAGTTTTCCCGGCACGAGAACTGGTTCTTTGGCTGTCGAAACACAAAGAACTGGTTCGCGCGCAGGCACCGGCTCCGAACCGGCTCTCAAAATGCTTTGGTGGAAAAGGGGCTGCAGAGTGCCTAGGCAACACTTGAGTGATTTGTGATGCATACTCTGACTATATTTAGTGTAAAAAAGATGATTGATTACGTCTCAGACACACACAAATGTTGTGATTAGGAATTAATTGGTAATTTGTCATAGTTAGTTGATAGTCATAATGAGATTAATCTCATTTAGTAATTATAATAGGACCTAATAAGGAACTTAGTCCTACATTTGGTAGCACTTTTTTACAGTCTCCAATTACATACTATGTACGTATTACAGTTATTATAATAACTGGGTAACTAGGTACTATCCCTGAACCTAGCTCTAAATCTAACCTTAAACCCTGTAGTTACAGTTATCCAGTACTGTACAGTGCGCATACTGTAAACTAAAGTGCAACCCTAAACTTGATATGAATTACTAATTAGTTAAACTTATTGTTTCCATGTTAGTTAATAGTAGTAGCCGAAGTGTTCATGTAGTACTACTCATTTGATTTACATTACTTCCTGCATAGTAACACCTATTGATGATGATGTTTATTTCAAACCTGCATTCTAGTTCTCTCACAAATCAACATTACAGGCTACATAAACAAATTATACAAGTGCATGGTTTGAAAAGGAGGTGGATGAAGGAAACGCCTATTAATGACGGACCTATTATTCTAAAGTTTTGCCATTTATTTTATATTCATAAAGCAGAACTAAGCATGAAGAAAGTGCTAGTTTGAATCAGTGGACTCTTTGAAACATCTTCAGCTTCAGTGGCAAAGTCTAGAGCTTTATAGGAAAGTGTCTTCTCCCTCCACAACCCTCATTACAATATACCTGAGAGAGTAGCAGCTTATCGCTTCAGAAGGTTGCTGCCTTCGAAAAGGTCACTGTGTCTCAGCATTGCTTTAATTTACCAACATTGGTTCAACAATTTTCTTGCAGTTCTTAGCTACAGACCCTCAAAATACCATTGACGTTCTTCATGCAGAATTAACTTAAAATGTCAAGGACTCAGTTAGGCATTTTGTGCTGGAACAAAACTGTCCGTTCAATGTTTTACCCAAGCCATCCCTGTCAGTTTGGTTTTAGGGTTGTGTTTTTAAAGGCCAAGTATCTGCAGAAAAATAAGAAACAGTACTAATTCAATATTATTTACCCCCAAAAATTTTAATTTTTTACCTGTATACTATTATTTCTTTTTCTGCTAAGAATTTCTTTACTCAGGTCTTTTCCATACTGTGATAAGGAACAAGGACCTTTCCATTTTAATTGAACTCTCAAGCTTTAGTGATAAAAACAGACTTGGAACAACCTACAGTAGCAATAGCCTGGCAACAACACTCAGACCAGGTCAGCTAAGCTCTACTCATATTTTCTTTAGAAAGTGTCAAAATCTATAGTTCTTTTAGAAGTCGGTTCTCTGGAGGTGTGATTGGCTTCCTTGACAGAGCTTTTGAGTTGTTGATACATGTATTAAATAAAACAGAAAACTTTTCCTGGAGCTTGGTGAAGGTTATGATGTTGCAATCATAATATGTCAGAATGTGACTACAATAGTTGTCAGTATGTAATACTGTATATGACTGATTTCTGATGTCAAAATCTTTAAGATTTTGAGATTTTCACTAAATAGGGAAGAGTATGTATTGTTTTTTTTTCTTTGCGATTGTTTTAGCCTTATGCTCATCCACCCACCAATTTATCCATCTATTCACCCATCCATCCACCCACCCACCCACCAATCCATCCAGCAATCCATCCATCCATCCATCCACCAATCCATCCACCCACCAATCCATCCATCCACCCACCAATCCATCCATCCATCTATCCACCCACCAATCCATCCATCCATCCATCCATCCATCCATCCATCCATCCACCAATCCACCCATCCATCCATCCACCCACCAATCCATCCATCCATCCATCCAATCCATCCATCCACCAATCCATCCATCCACCCAAAAGCCTATAATTGGGGTCTAAGGTTTTTTTTAATCAGTTTTATTTTGATAAATATGACATTGTGACTACATGAAGAGATTTTATAGCCTGACCTCGTCATAATCATAATCTGGTCAGAAATGAGTCTGAGACCGCTCCGTAGGGCTTTGATTATGAGGCGTGTCTTAACCGAACCAGAAAAAAAGAAAAGAAAAAAAAACTTCTGCACTCAATTGGATAGTCGGACAGACCTAAAACCAATTTGACATAGCATAGTTGTTAACAACAGAACGTACTTATTTTAGAAGTAAAATAACGAGTGTTGCTTCTTCCACTTGGTCCTTCATGAGTGCGACCAAAGGAGGAACCACAATGACCACAGGCTTTTCATTAAGTCACAAATTCTTAACTTAGCGACCGTCAGAGCCAGCTGATAAGTTATACTGTACTTATGCCGAATATCTTTGCGATCGACAAATGCCTTGATTGCAGTTTTCTGTTTGTCTATTAAAATTAATGTGCTGTCGATTAATTTTAAAAACAGACGCGACAGTGGAATCTATACATTTCAATTCTCCAGCTGCAGTCATCTCTGAGGGAAACCAGTTAGCACTCTTTGATAACGTGATGATTACGTCCCTGCAGATCATCTGTCCATCATCGAATAAAGCCCGCCCTGGCAATCTGATTGGCCCGATCATTTTTTGCCCGATCATAAATACTCCTCAATGGATCGAGTCTAAGACTGAACTACCAACAAAACATTTTGTGGGCGGAGTTCGGGCTGGCATCCAGGCTAGAGATTTTACTGTTGTAAAAACAGATTTGTGAGCATTAGTGGAACTGATGTGAGAATGAACCTATTTTTTTATAGTCTATGAGATAAACATGATACATGAAACATAAACATACTGTTTTCGAATTGCTCTCACGGTACTTTGATTGCATACGCCACAGTCACATGGTGTCAGTGATGCTCAAGTCGGACACAATTTCTACATGGCATGCACTGCTTCAAGTCAGACACCGGTCGGTCTGCGAAGCCCTGTATGAAGTCGAACAAGCCTATTGGTTCATTGTCTTGATTGTTTACAGATGTGTCTTGTTTAGTTATCAGTCCTTGTGTATTTAAGCCCTCAAGTTACTTTGTCTAGTATTGTCCATGTACCCCATTATTTGGTGAGTCTATACTCACCTAAAGGATTATTAGGAACACCATACTAATACTGTGTTTGACCCCATTTCACCTTCATTACTGCTTTAATTCTACATGGCATTGATTCAACAAGGTGCTGGAAGCATTCTTTAGAAATGTTGGCCCATATTGATAGAATAGCATCTTGCAGTTGATTGAGATTTGTGGGATACACATCCAGGACACGAAGCTCCCGTTCCACTACAGTGAACTCATTGTCATGTTCAAGAAACCAATTTAAAATGATTTCGAGCTTTGTGACATGGTGCATTATCCTGCTGGACTTAGCCATCTGAGGATGGGTACATGGTGGCATAAAGGGATGGACATGGTCAGAAACAATGCTCAGGTAGGCCGTGCCATTTAAATGATTCCCTATTTGCACTAAGGTGCCTAAAGTGTGCCATGACAACATCCGCCACACCATTACACCACCACCACCAGCCTGCACAGTGGTAACAAGGCATGATGGATCCATGTTCTCATTCTGTTTACGCCAAATTCTTGACTCTACCATCTGAATGTCTCAACAGAAATGAGACTCATCAGACCAGGCAACATTTTTCCAGTCTTCAACTGTCCAATTTTGGTGAGCTCTTGCAAATTGTAGCCTCTTTTTCCTATTTGTAGTGGATATGAGTGGTACCCGGTGGGGTCTTCTGCTGTTGTAGCCCATCCGCCTCAAGGTTGTGTGTGTTGTGGCTTCACAAATGCTTTGCTGCATACCTCGGTTGTAACGAGTGGTTATTTCAGTTCAAGTTGCTCTTCTATCAGCTTGAATCAGTCTGGCCCATTCTCCTCTGACCTCTAGCATCAACAAGGCATTTTCGCCCACAGGACTGCTGCATACTGGATGTTTTTCTCTTTTCACACCATTCTTTGTAAACCCTAGAAATGGTTGTGTATGAAAATCCCAGTAACTGAGCAGATTGTGAAATACTCAGACCAGCCCGTCTGGCACCAACAACCATGCCACGCTCAAAATTGCTTAAATCACCTTTCTTTCCCATTCTGACATTCAGTTTGGAGATTCAGGAGATTGTCTTGACCAGGACCACACCCTTAAATGCATTGAAGCAAATGCCATGTGATTGGTTGATTAGATAATTGCATTAATGAGAAATTGAACAGGTGTTCCTAATAATCCTTTAGGTGAGTGTATGTTTAAGTCAAGTTCACATCAATGCTCAGGTCTATGCTTATGGGTAGAAAATATGCCCAATACAACATGAATGGTTAAAAGCCAATTAGTAAAAACATGTTTCCCTGCTTATTTTTTCTCTATCCTGTGTAATTGGATATTTATACAAAAAAAAAGATAATAAAACAAAGAAAAAGATTAGTGAACCTAGCCCTATGCCAAATTCCTGGGCATCAAAAAGTTTTCCAAAGACCACTAACTTCTAAAGTCAATAATAAAAAAATAAATAAAAAAAGAATGTTAAATAATTTGTGCTAACCTAATTAGCATTCACGGCCTAAGCATTTGGTGATGTTTCAACCACTCGACCAAATCCCACCCCCAACTGTGTCCAGCACATTTCAAAACAAAGTAAAGCCCTTGGCAATCTCACAGTTGCCTCCACCGTGACACTTACATTCAATACAAGTGTGTACTTTGAGCAAACATCACACTCTTTATATAATGTGTGCGCTTGTTCATTAATTGCCTCACAGAGGAGACCAAAACACACCTTCCATCAATTATTCCCACAACGGGGCTTGTGTTCCTGCTATGAAGCTCTCCATCAGTTGATGATATCATTGATCAGGGTCTCTATCACCACAGGAAGTCAGAGCACTGAGTCTTGATGATCATCTCTGACCGTGCAATCAAAAGCGCAGTAAAAAAAGATCATGCAGTCTGAGATATTGCAGATATTCTGTTGGCCGTTTCGAGCAGGAACGCTGCCATGTGGTGTGGCACGTCTTGTTCAGGTTTGTGCGTTTGTCGTATAGTGTCTTGATCCTTGACAGCACACAAACCGGGATGACAATGAAAGCGAGAATTCAGCATTTTATGTTTTACAGGCATCACCGTGAGCATCCCTGTCTGCTAAGCGTAAAACAATCGCAGTGTGCTGTACAGTAGTTGCGTCATCTCTTAGAAGCTTGTCAGCATGTCTCTCAGCTGCTCTCAAACACATGATCAAAAACCCTGTGACAAGCACTAGAGAATACGAAAGGGACGCACATATATCAGCTCATAAATGCTGATTCTGTGGACGTGAAAAGTTTCTACAATGGTGTGCTTTACTTGTTCTACTCTATCTATCTGTCTGTCTGTCTGTCTGTCTGTCTGTCTGTCTGTCTGTCTGTCTGTCTGTCTGTCTGTCTGTCTGTCTGTCTGTCTGTCTGTCTGTCTGTCTGTCTGTCTGTCTGTCTGTCTGTCTGTCTGTCTATCTATGTAATGTCTTTGTCTGTCTGTCTATAGCTATTTCCATCTGTCCGTCCACCTGTCAGTCTATACTTTTTTATTTTTCATCTCAGAAGATTTTAAATTGCAAAGAGATATTGCATAATGTGTATACCAGTGGACACTGGCCTCAGACATCCTTTTATCACATTCCAGGTAAAGATCATTATAAAAGCATCACATATTCAGTTCATTTCAAAACCATAAGAGCCACAGCCTCTCTCTGATGTATATGTGCACACTCAGAGAGGCGATGTGAATGGCAGCATGGTGATGATGCAGGAATGTCTATAATTTACACTGAACAAACCTCAGGCCTCCAGGTCTCACATATAGTGTTTGTTTGATTTAAGTACCGTCTATGGTGCATGAACACATCCAGTTATGAGAGCCGAGCCCCGCAAACAACACCCTGTTAGAGCAGTGGTTGTCATGGCAACGCAGTGTAGACCATGAGGTCTCGATGGATGAAAAGCCTCTGAGTTTCGAAACATAAAAAAACTGCGAACACAAAAGCATGCCCTTTACCTCTGCAAGGTGTCTGTGTGTGTGAGCGCGTGGGAGAGGCAGATTTTCACCTAACGCATTCTAAAAGACAGACAGATGAGGGGGCATCAGCATATCCCACAGTTCACTCTGTCTGTGTTGAGTGATCACTGCAAAGCTATTAAGCTGTCAAGTCAAATGAACTAGAGGAGTCAGGTTTACACTGACAAGAGCACCGGTGTACATTCAATAAAACTCATGCATGTACAAACTCAATTGCGCTTCATAACTTTCTCCCCTTTGCAAAAGCAGCAAGAGAGAACATAACGGAGATGAAATCTAAGAAAAATAATAAGATCATAAAAATGTGTTTTGTGATAGTTATGAATTCCTCGGTTGTCCAGAGTTACAAAGCTGGATCTCCACATCATATAGTCACTGTGGGGAAGAACTGAAATGAGCAGAGCATGCTGGGAAAACAAAGAACCTGCAGTACCTGGAGGATTTTTTGTCAAGAACAGTGAAAGGCTTCATTGGTCAGGACAAACCAGGGAATGTACAACTATCACAGAAAACGACGCTCATGAAATGTGTTTGTGTGTATGAGTTCAGAAGCAAAAGCCTCTAAGTTCCATTTGAAATTTGCTTCTAGAATAATAATTTATCAAGCTCGTATTATTCAGTTCAGCAATTTCACTTAAATGACAATTAATAGGCAATCTTTTAAGTGAAAATACTGAACTTAAAGCGCACCTACTATGCCCCTTTTTACAAGATGTAATATTGGTCTTGGGTGTCCCCAGAACGTATTTGTGAAGTTTCAGCTCAAACTACCCCATAGTTAATTTATTATAACCATTTAAAAAGGTCTTTTTTGGGGCCTGTTTAAAAATGAGCTGTTCTGGTGTATACAACCTTAAATGCAAATGAGATGCATATCCCCACCCTGCCTTTGGATGAGGGCGTAACTTGTTACCTATGGCAGTCGGTCTAAGCAGAAGGGCTGAGAGTGAGAGACGTGCTGTTTTGAATGTCATTCAGCTGTACATGTTTGAATAGAAATATATAAATAGTCTCTGATCAGACCCAGATGACGAGAGAGACTCCGGCAGAATAAACACAAATGAGAAAGGACCAGGACGTCTCGGTATGGTTATTTGATACATTTATGTACTTATAGAGTCGTAATTGCGTCCCCTTTAAAATTATGGATGTGCAACACACACACAGACACACACAAACACTAACATTGGTGCAATTTTTTTAAACTACATCCAAACTGTGATAAAGTTTGCTACGTACAAGCGAAATAACATTTTATGCGAGGGACCTGTTGCGTCATGTTTACTTGTCATACAGATGCTTCTGTGGAAAATGTGAGAAGACGTCTAACTTATAGAACAAGAACATTAATGCCGTTTTAAAATACAATATCTTTAATTATATATACAAACATGTGGTTACACACACTATACAAACAAGATTTAAATTATATACACAGACATTCTACGACAACAACTTTAGATGCATTTGTTGTTGAATTGGCTGACATTGACTGAAAAAACGATTTGCTCAAAAATCATAAAATACACTTACTGTTACTGACAGTGGATCGCAAACAGTAGATGACGATCCGCACAAAACATTCAGTCAGAAAATGATTCGCTCAAACATAAACTTATTTACGAAGGAAAGGCGTCACTTAAACTTCCAAAATACAATACATTCACTCTGTTTTCAGTCGCTCTGATGTCGGAAGTAAGTGAAAACTACTATGAATGTCATTATTACATCACATCCCACAACAGAACACTTATGATTACCGGTTGTCGTTGAAACAATGGAGGATGGGGTACAGATCACCGAGGGCGGGGTCTAGGCCACAACCACACTGTCAATCAAACCCCTTGCTCAATTCTATGTCACATTGTGCTGAATCTTAGAACAGCTTGTTTCTGGACAGTGCATATGATTTATTGAGATTGTAAAAAAACCACTGGGTGTTTTTTTATCGTTCTAGGGTGGTTTTGCTCACACACTGACAACACACATTTATGTTCAAACACCATGTAAAAGTGAATTTTCCATAATAGGTGCCCTTTAAATATACAAGCTTAATAATACGACCTGCATCTACTGACTAGCCAATAGAACTGTGACAACATGCCATGTTGGCCTCTTTTGCATAGCCATTACTGCACCCATATCTGTGCCCATATTCTCCTCTTTCAATTCTTCTCTTTTTTTCAGCGCACATAAAGCCATAACTGCCAAAGTGTGATTCCTCTCGTTCTATCCATTTACCTCTAGCACATGCTGATGACATTTCATTTTTCTATGCTAACTTGCGTCGTAGCCTGATTCAATAGGTGTCATCCTCACACAGTCTACATACACTCACCGGCCACTTTATTAGGTACACCTGTCCAACTGCTCGTTAACACTTAATTTCTAAGCAGCCAATCATATGGCGGCAACTCAGTGCATTTAGGCATGTAGACATGGTCAAGACAATCTCCTGCAGTTCAAACCGAGCATCAGTATGGGGAAGAAAGGTGATTTGAGTGACTTTGAACGTGGCATGATTGTTGGTGCCAGAAGGGCTGGTCTGAGTATTTCAGAAACTGCTAATCTACTGGGATTTTCACGCACAACCATCTCTAGGGTTTACAGAGAATGGTCCGAAAAAGAAAAAAACATCCAGTGAGCGGCAGTTCTGTGGGCGGAAATGCCTTGTTGATGCCAGAGGTCAGAGGAGAATGGCCAGACTGGTTCGAGCTGATAGAAGGGCAACAGTGACTCAAATAACCACCCGTTACAACCAAGGTGGGCAGAAGAGCATCTCTGAACGCACAGTACGTCGAACTTTGAGGCAGATGGGCTACAGCAGCAGAAGACCACACCGGGTGCCACTCCTTTCAGCTAAGAACAGGAAACCGAGGCTACAATTTGCACAAGCTCATCGAAATTGGACAATAGAAGATTGGAAAAACGTTGCCTGGTCTGATGAGTCTCGATTTCTGCTGCGACATTTGGATGGTAGGGTCAGAATTTGGCATCTACAACATGAAAGCATGGATCCATCCTGCCTTGTATCAGACGGTTCAGGCTGGTGGTGGTGGTGTCATGGTGTGGGGAATATTTTCTTGGCACTCTTTGGGCCCCTTGGTACCAATTGAGCATCGTTGCAACGCCACAGCCTACCTGAGTATTGTTGCTGACCATGTCCATCCCTTTATGAGCACAATGTACCCAACTTCTGATGGCTACTTTCAGCAGGAAAATGCGCCATGTCATAAAGCTGGAATCATCTCAGACTGGTTTCTTGAACATGACAATGAGTTCGCTGTACTCAAATGGCCTCCACAGTCACCAGATCTCAATCCAATAGAGCATCTTTGGGATGTGGTGGAACGGGAGATTCGCATCATGGATGTGCAGCCGACAAATCTGCGGCAACTGTGTGATGCCATCATGTCAATATGGACCAAACTCCCTGAGGAATGCTTCCAGCACCTTGTTGAATCTATGCCACGAAGATTTGAGGCAGTTCTGAAGGCAAAAGGGGGTCTAACCCGTTACTAGCATGGGGTACCTAATAAACTGGCCGGTGAGTGTACATGCCATACCCAAGTTTATGAGATCTATGATCTTTTATTGTAGTTTATACGTCTGTGTGGTGTTTTTAATATGTTTTTAGACAAACCATGAGCAAGTTCATAAGTCGACAGCATTGCTGAGTATTTCTCTTTAAAACTGAACCAAAGACACTCTCAAAAACGTGGTTTGAAATCACTGGTGTTTCTGATGTCACAAACGACCTACCTAGTAACCAATCAGATAAGCGTGTGATTGTCAACAAGTTTATCTCTTGAGCTAAGTGAGTGAGTGGAGGCGGGGCTCATTCGCATATTCATAGAACGCATATACTAAATGAGGCACGGGTGTAACGTTACAATCAAGCTATTTTAAAGCATGACATTTTTTTTCAAGGAAAACCACTTTTAAATATGTAAAAGAGTTTTAAAGATTAAAATGATTGACTAAAGGGGACTTTAAATACTCAAAGACAACCAAAAACATAATAATAAAACAGAACATAATGATAACACACAGGCCTTTTAACAGTAGAAACATGAATTATACAATTATTATGCCATCAATGTTTTTAATATCTGAATAAGATGATAAATTGTTTATCATGGAAGTAAATTGCACATAGGTTGCATATTTTCCCCCTTTTACCCTGTAATTAGCAATAAAAATGAGTGAGACAAAGAGTTGAATGTGAACATGACAAATATGACTAATTATCTAAATCCTCTGGCTTATCCTTTTGCAAATCAACATCTGAAGATCAGAGAAGGACAATATGCCTCCTCTAAGCTAATACAGCACTTAATTAAATCTTAGAGTGCTTTCAGCAGACCATATTAAAATGACTGACTTCATTAAATATGATTAATAATTCACCCATCCTGCCGAAGAGATATATTCTGAGAAATAAGAGTAATGAGCATCTGCTCACGAGTTGTTTCGATAGTTTTAGGCGCGTGAAACACTGCATCTTCTTTAGGTGGATCTCTGTGGAGTTCACTTAATTATGCTTATGTTGTGGTTTGCCATGACAGTGAAAGTGCTCCAAGTTAGATGTTATTGCTATTGTAGTTTCAACAGCCAAATGTTGTCGCTAATGTGAATGAACAGTTGCTATTTTAGCACTTTTATTCCCTGCTGGAGCATAGCTTAAGCTAGTAGCTGTGTTGTTAGCATGATAGCTAATCAACATAGCAAGTTTAAGATTGTCATTAGCTAATCCAAGCTGGTTTTTAACAGGCTATTAGCTAGGCTAAGCAGTCCTTGTGAAAATTAACTACGGTTATTGTAGTAAACACAAGTAAAATGAACCATGTTTTAACTTTTTTTGTGGTAAATTAAGTAGCAATAATAACCATGGTTTAACTATGATTTTTTTTACCTCAGTAACTGTGCATTCACACCGGACGCGGATAGCACGTCAATTCAGCGGCTACCGTGTCTAGTTTGATGCTTGACCACTTTGTGTTAATTTGCCCGTCAAGAGTGAAACTGAAGTGCGTAAAAACAAAAGTTTGAAGTGAAATTTATGTGCCTGATTGGTTAATTCGGCGGAATTGACACCAACGTTCTCGGACGGCAGACGCGAATTTCGCTTCAAACACTTGAATGCACAAATACTGCTAACTGCTAACTAAATCATTCACGCTTAACATGCCAGACGCTCAATTCACGCGAACTTGACACGTGAATGAGGCTTATTCGCGTCTACAGCTCCGCGCTTTACACCTCATTCGCGCCGCAGGAATTTTTTACATGCATAACGCGTCTTTGCATTGACTTAACATTGAAATCATTCATGCCTGATGCGCTATTCGCATTCGGTGTGAACACACCATAAAACAATTGTAAAATAACCATGGTTACAACATTCATGGTCACTACAGTTTTAATATTACTGTAATATTGTTCAATATTACAATATATATTACTACAGTTGAAGCATATGGTATCGCAACCATGGTTTGCATTAAAAAAAAAGTGTGGTTACAAGTGACAAAAGCAACTATGGTAGCTAGCTAGCTTAACCATGATTTTTTCGCCTAGTTAGACATATTATCTTAAAGCTTGAAAATAAGATATGTAAAGGAAAACTATGGATGATGAAACACCACGACTGTTAGACTGAGACAATGTGATGTGTTTCTCAAAACATGTAAAGTATGACTGAAAATAGCTAGCGCCAACGCGTTCACTATCTTTGTCTCGTTAATATCCATTGTTGTTTTTATGAACACATAAAAAAGTAGAAACCATCCTTCCACATAATAAGGCATTGTTAGGTTGTATGTGACAAATAATTGAACTAGCAAAAAAAAATAGATATAAAATAAAGGTCTGTACTTATATGTTGCCATAGTTCCTACATGTTCAGAAACATAGTTTAGCCTCATAGCTAATACAAATGGCTAAATGATTAATGTTTCTGACAGGCTTTATCACTATTCTCCAACAGACAAAGAGTTTCACACAAGTAGTTACAGTATTATTGTGGCATTCATGTGCACATCTCATGAATACAACAATTATTTCATGACTTGAGGACAACATTGCACAGTATTGTGTGCAGCAGAGGCTTGAGAACAATTTCACTGTAAAGTCTAAATCATGAACACAATTTAAATCATTTGCTACTAAATAAAAGAATTACAGCTTGATTTTTTTTAATGTAATTCATTTGAGACCAACATAACGGTATGATTATTCTTTGGAAATGTCTAAAAACGAAGATGATTTCATGACATTGATTTAAATGTGGCAAAAGAAAGTGCATTTTCTTTCGGCGCTGCATCATGCGGCACTCAGGGAGGACTGAAATAAAACTAATGACTGCAAGAAGCCACACAAATCGAAGGCAATTTAGAGATAAAAGCTTTGACAAGACAAACCAAGGAAGGTGAGCTTGCACGAACATAATTGCTTCAGATGCAATCCAATTTTTGAAATCAGAGACAAGAAATTGTGTCTGTTGTTCCCGAAAATGCTGGATCCAATTGTTCCATAGTGTATTATTTTAGCAAAAGTTTGGTCAAACTAGACTTTGTGATCTGATGGAGATAGGAAACAAGGCAAAGTTTTCATAAACTCTGGCCATTTCAGGGCTGCCAACTCTCACTTTCATCTTACTGTGGCACTGTGGAATACTTGACTCTGATTGGTCAATCGCGCCATCCAGCGGTTTGGTATTCCTCAGTAACAGCCGCAGAAAACAGATAACACAGGCTCATCCGGGTAACTGAAGTCTTGGTGAGCTAATAAATGATTAAAACTTAAATCCATATTTTGTGTAGTTATTTAATAATGTCATCCAGTCCCGTGGACTGTTGTGTAATCCAGTAGCGCGGACTCTCTCGTTTCATACAAACGCAGCAGCTGCCATTTTTTGACTATTGTTTTGTACACTGTTGGATTATAAGATACAAACAGGTAAGATTTTAAAACAGATTAATCTGAAATCAATACCTCTTATCCCCATAATCCCCAGAAAGAGGTTAATAAAACAGCTGGTGAACAATATGACACATGACGTTACATTTACCTCAAGAAAAGCCAATTAATGACCATAGCATGATAGTTGGCTAGAAAACAATAGCTATTTTGCTAAATATATGTAATATAATGCACATTTATTATATTTTTACTTATAATATTATAATGCTAAAAATGTTAGTATAATTAAAAACACATTTTTATATTTGTTATTTTTAACCTTAATAATAATACCAGCTGACAGGCCTCTCTGTATGTTTACAGAATGTTTTTCTTGAGAAAAATTAACATCTACTGTACCTAATATTTATCCAAGTGAATAAATATTGTATTAAGATATGAACGGAACTCCTAATTACAATATTTCTGACTTCACTTGAAGGGTATTTAAGCGTAGAGTAGGTAACTTGGGCTGGGTATAGGCTAAGCTATTATGCTATGCTAAGCTAGTTCGCTAAACAGTTAACTTGCAAAGTGTAAGCTAACTTTTAAAAAATGAAAAGGAAATGTTTAATCTCACTTTCTTGGTTGCATACAATTTAGAAATGTAAAAGGTAGTAGCAGATCAGAGAACATCGTAGCCCTCAATAGGTTCATGAGGTCTATATGACCCAAATTAATTTTACTTAAAAAAAAGGTTCCCTTCATCGCAGTGGAATAAGATTGAGACTTTTCATACATTATCTATCTATACACAAACACAAACAAAAACTGGGCTTGATTCGGATGTTCTGAAAGTATGTAAAAAAAAAATACAAATTTACACTTCTGGTTTTCGGGGTCAATATGACCCCAAATTGAAATGAATGGGAAATGTGAAAAAAAAACAACTAAATATATTTTATTCACGTGTCAAAAAAAGCATAAATCTGAAAAATTTTACACAGAAATGAAGGCCTAGTACTAGAGCATAAATGCAATGTATCATGAAAAACTTATATTTCATCTGCTAATGCTAAAGCTAATGGTGTAGTTGAGGAATTGTGTGGTATATGGATACAAAAGTACTTTATATCACCAAAAACACCACATTAATAAATTGATGAGAAGTAAACAAAGAAATTGATATAATATTTTTATGATTAAAAATTTATATTTTTTGTACAATTACTCAATTGGAAATGAAGGAAACGAAGACCATTTGAAGGATAAAGTGAGTTTGTAGGTTTCCTTATTAGGCATAGAACAGAGTACCAATTCAAAAGTCTTACAATCAATGGAATCACTTTGGAATTGCTAAGTGCTCTTGAATCATTTACTGGAGTAAAATTGTAATGCTCAAATTTGGCCAATTTGTGAATGACGGAAAGACTGATTTAACTTTGAAATCTTTAAAGGGATACTCCACTTTTTTGGAAATAGGCTCATTTTACCACTCCCCCAGAGTTAAACAGTTGGGTATTACCGTTTTCGAATGTATTCAGCCGATTTTTTGATATTTAGAAGAATATCAGTAACCAGACAGTTTCTGGTCTCATCGACTTCCATAGTATATTTTTTCCTACTATGGTAGTCAATGAGACCAGAAACTGTCTGGTTTACTGATATTCTTCTAAATATCTGAAAAATCGGCTGAATGCATTCAAATGGTAAAATTCAACTGTTTTACATGAGCCTATTTCCAAAAAAGTGGAAGTATTGCTTTAAGTCAGGTTATGAAATTATACGCGATCTATTTTTCTAAACGTATGTTATATGTCTTTATCGTGAACGATTCATCCATGCATATGCCTTTTTACAAAGTGTCACAACTCGATCTTCCTGTGAAACACCAGACTTCTCCAATCCTGCTCCTTTCCTACACAGCTCACATTCATCCAATCAACAACTGATGTCCACACACAACATTTTCATTTTTCAATAATCTGTTTATCTTGGATGCATGTCACAATTTGAAAGAAATCAATGTCATTAGGACAAATGCATTGCTCTTCAATGTTGATTGAAAATGGCCACTGTTACCCAATTAAATTTCAGTTTGAGGTCTCGACCATTGTGTACTAAGAAAATTGGCATGTGAATAATCTCACAACAGTAGATCCATCTGCTCGGCTGGCGGCAATCACGTCAAACAGACGCTCGCTCAAGCGGTCATGCTAACGAGAGCCCGGCCTGGTTACTACCGTACTATATCTGCACCGGACAACAGGGCCAAAAGCAAATATCGTCCAAACTCATTCCACGTTTTACCGAAAGCCAATTTCATCCCAAACCTCTCTCCAAACTCCAGCTTCTGAGGGAATGTTTATTCAGTATTCAAAATCAAAAGGGCTGTGGAGATTTCCATGCCTCATTTTCCAGCAGAAATGGCTTTGTATTTTTGCCGCCGTTCAGTGGATGAATCAAGGTTATGTAAAGATGCACCAAAAAGACGGATTACTGAAAATAGAGGGATTTCCCGTTCCGATTTTTTTGGGAAGGTGGCAAATCCAAGTCAAAACAAGAGGCAATAATGGTCCTAGAAACCACTAAGGAGTTTTATCAGGTTGGTTGCTGGTCACACATATCACCCACTCAATTAAAGGAGCTGAAGGAAAGAAATCCCACGGGATGCTGGGATGGAAGACGAGGTGTGAGTCGTGTGGCAGCAGTGTGGAGGCAGAATGAAGAGGAGGAGGCAAGAGAAACTCCCTGACTCTCGCGTTCAGGATTAGTCACAGCATCTTTTGTGGCCGTTGGACGTGACTGCTCTCCAGATCGATTCTTAGTAAGTATTACCCAGCTGAAACAAACAGCAAATGTGTTGTGGATGCCAGTCCCCAAGAGTGTTGGGGAGTAACTGACGAAAAGTAGGAACTCTTCTAACTTAACTTCAGTTTTCAGTAGAGAGGCAACATCTGCTTTCTTGCGTAAAAGGAGATGTTACAAATACACATCTAATCCCATTTTCTTTCTTTTTAAAATAGAACTTGCACTTGCAAAGACAATCATGGCAGCCTGGTCTCATTGTTAATACGTAGGTATTTTACCTTTTTGCAAAGATAGAAAACCTACTTTTTCGTACGTTTGGATAGATGCTGAAACGTAGGGCTGTCGTGGTTATGGAATTTCCCTTGCGGTAATGTTGAGTGGCTCAATAGCGCGATATGCGGTATTACCGCCATTTATTTATTTAATTTATATGCATTTGTTGCTATATAAATAAAGTTTACAATGTGGACAAAACGAGGTCATTTAACCAATAACCGAAACTAAACAGCGTCATTGCGCATTGAAAGCATGATTGAAAGGCTTTCACTCAGCGCGCACATTGTTAAGACAACGGACTTTGAACCATTCATTCAGACGAACACGTTCAAAGAAGCTGATTCGTTAAAAGAGATGTAATGAAACAAGATGTTAATTATTTTTAACTTTGAGTTCACTTTTCAAGGCTCAGCTGATCAGCAATGCGTCGCATGGGTAACGCGGAAGCTGATGCTTCACTTAGAGACAAATATGGCATTGATTCAATGCGTGACTCTGTGATTTTATTTCCCCGCGGCTTCCTCGCGCTGTGGGATGCTGACCAGCGCTGCTGCTGACGCGCATTTGTGGGAAATACCCGTGACGTGAAGGTTAAAATGATGATACGACAAATATTTCGCTTTCCTTTGACACGGCAACCTTTTCACGACTTCAAAGACAGACGCAGGTAATGCACGCGCTCTGCAGATCTCTCATTCACTGTCTGTGTGAAGCCTCTGTAGGCTACACATCACCAAGATAAACAGTCGTTATCATTATGAACTTGTTTAACATTCAATGCACATGCATGAAGTTCAAAACAAGAAGAGTATAGCCTTATAAAAAAACGTGAATATCGCGGTTGCTGCGGTTACGTGCAATCCTCTGCGGTTGACTTGTCAGAACCGCGGTACTACAATATTGCAGTTATCGCGACAGCCCTACTGAAATATGGACGTATCTGCAACATTTAAACGTAACATTATTACGTTTTCACAGCTAAAAAAACATTAACTATTTACGTATATTCTATATCATAAATATATCTGTATAATTTCCCTTTTTACCATTTTATAGATACATGTAAGATCCGTTAACCCTAATCCCAAACCTAAACATACCAATTTTATACAGAATATAAAAAAGGATAAAACGTAATGGACAAATGTGTTGGAAAACGGCAGTTGTATTAACAATATGGCATTAAAATATATTTTGAGCCACCAATCCTACTCCTACCCCTAAACCAACCCATAACAATTCGTTAAAATTACGTAAAGTAACGTTACAATTATGAAGAAAAACATTAACAGACAAGTATAATCACAAAAATGTATTTATTGCGAAAATGTCAAAACCGATACCAAAAGCCGGTCACATGATGATGCGTTGCAGTCGCAGTCCTCTCTGGCAGTATTGTAATAGTTCTGTATGAAGTACAGAGCAGAATTTCAATTAATAATCAATGAAAATATTAATCCGGCTTCCGTTCGCAGCTTCACACCATTTCAAATGAACTAAACCAACCGACACCAAGTTGTGGACGAAGCAGGGAAGAGCCAATTAACGTTTGATATCACTGCCATAAAACATGACGTAACGCTCCAAGGGCACAATTTTTGAATTTGAATTCATCACCAGCGCGGGATTTGACATGTACGGTCGCTGCTGAGAATGGAGACGACGATCACGACTGGATAAAAGGCTGAATTAGGAGTGGTTTCTTGCAAACAACGTAGGCTATAAATCCTAAAGATTTGGATTACATTACATTAAAACTAATAAAATTGATGTCTTCTGTGAATTAATGTGTTTTAAAGGAGAAAGCGCTTTGTGTCTAGCGGTAAAATACCGTGAATTACAAAAATGGTTAAACCGAAGTTATGTTAAAGAATGTATTTTTAAGGTTTTATAGTGTATTGTTTAACACCTTGCAGGCGAAACGAGCAAAATGTTAATATTTATGAGTATTATATCAATAAATGCGACTGAAAACTTAATAAAGACAGTTGAATGCAATAGAGTCAAACATAATGCTATGATTTTAATATGCATAAATTGTGATGCATACAAATGTGTACCGTCTGTGGATTTTTCATACGTAAATAAATTACGTTTTTGTGCTGTCAATACGTAAATATTTTACGCTTTAGTTCTGTAAATACGTCAGTATTATACGTTTCAGGGTATATAAAACGTAATTACATGTACGCATGATAGAACTACACTTTACGTACAAACACATACATAGTCTCATGAGATCATGTTGACCATGGTCATAACAGATGCAATCGCAAAATGTTGTACCAAGCGAAGAAGAAAAAAAATCACATTGAAACTCAATTAAAGGTATCCATTCTTTATCTCTCTGCGTGTGTGTGTGTGTGTGTGTGTGTGTGTAATGAGATGATGTATATTTCTCAATGGCCATCTAAGACATTTAGCCAGTTTTCAGCTTGGCACAGAGCCCAGGCATCACAAGACACAGTATCCCACAGCGCTTTTCAACACTTTCCAATTTACCAAATGCTGTTGCATTGTTTAAACGTTTCCTCCCTATCCACAAGCAATTCATTCAGTGATAAAAAAAAAATCATCTGACCTGTCCCACTGATTTTCTTTTAAAGACCTATTTGAAATGACAAAGGCAAACATATAATTACAGCAGAAAGACTGAAATTCCAACCTTGTGATTAAAAGTGTGTGGCACTACCATGTCGTGAAGAATAAAAACAGCTTGTGAAACAAATCATGTCTGATAAAGCCTTGAGGGAGAGAGGATTTAAATAATCTTGAATAATTTCTGAAATCTGTCAAACAATTAGTAAGACAGAGAGTTTCTCAAATGACTGGTATTGGTTATGACTTTGACAACAGCTTCTATTCTAACTGTCAAGTAACAATAACCTCTACATGATAATAAAGGTTTCTCTTGTTTCTGCTCCAGGGTTTCCTAAATAGACATAATGGCTCCATTCCAAAGCTGGCTTTCTGTCTACTGCCTTTCTTAAAGGCCCACTAAAGTGCCTTTGTAACAGCTTTGTATGACCTGTTGACGTAATTTCTACTGAAACAGGAAGCTAAAGCGGGACATATTGAATGGCATATAGAACCATGCTTTAAAAGTACTTTATAGGACCTTAATGGTCAAGTCAAGTCACATTTATTTATATAGCGCTTTTACAATACAGATTGTATCAAAGCAGCTTCACCAGTGATAACATGAAAGTAGTACAACACAGATCAATAATATTGTTAAAAATTAAATAACCCCAACTAAGCAAGCCAAAAGCAAGGCAAAGCAAGGCAACAGTGGCAAGGAACCAAAACTCCATCAGATTGGATGGAGAAAAATGGTGTTAATGTTGTTATAAATAGCCTTTTCAACCATGTTTATTTTCATTAATATTAGCATATTATGCCGCTTTTCCACTACACAGTACCAGCTCGACTCGATAGACTCGGCTCGCCTTTGTTTGGTTTTCCACTGTGTAAAAGTTGTACCTGTACCTGCTTTCTGGTACTTTTTTGTATCACCTCTGGCGAGCTAAGGTGAGCGAGCTAAGGTTCTGAGCGAGGTGATACTAAAATATCATGTAAAAACAATGCCGACTGCTGATTGGTCAGAGAGAACCGTCACCATTCACTGCGTCATCATTACACACGCCAGATGGAGTATCCAGAAAAACCCCGCCATGTTTAAATAGTTTGGCCAGAGATAGTTACTAAACTTACTACTATGGCAACTCGGAAGAATACGCCGTGGTTAAACGAGGAGGTGCAGACTTTCCTTTGTTTGGTGGTCGAAGAGAGGACCAAGCGAGAGATTGATAGAGCAACGAGGAACGAAAGGCGTCGCTATGACGACCGGGTACTATTTGTGGCGGAACTGTCTGCAATGGAAAATGGAGGGGAAAACAAGCTGTGTCTAGCCGAGCCGGTACTGTTAATGGAAAAACGCAATTAGTATCTTCATATTATTAACTTTACTATTATTTTTTATATATATACTTTTTTGTCCTCTTTCTTTCTGGTCTTATTATATAGAGTTTAGAGTTAAAGTTTACATTGTGTCTCTTCCATTTATGATCATGTTCATAAAGGCAAAAATGGACCGTATGAGCCATGTACCATGTTAAAAGGAAAAAGTGATATAAAGTCATGGTATAGCTTTAAAGGGTACCTATTATGCCCCTTTTTACAAGATGTAATATTGGTCTTGGGTGTCCCCAGAATGTATTTGTGAAGTTTCGGCTCAAAATACCCCAGTTAATAGTTAATTTATTATAACCATTTGAAAATGTCATTTTGGGGCCTGTTAAAAAATGAGCTGTTTTGGGTGTATACCACCTTAAATGCAAATGAGCTGCATATGCCCGCCCTGCCTTTGGATGAGGGCGTAACTTGATACCTAGGCAGTCGGTCTAAGCAGAAGGGGAGAGTGAGAGACATGCTGTTTTGAATGTCATTCAGCGTACGTTTGAATATCATTGGAATATTTAAATAGTACGAAGAGACTCGGCAGAATAAACACAAATGAGACTGGACCAGTACGTCTCGGTATGGTTATTTGATACATTTATGTATTTATGAGTCGTAATCG
The DNA here is from genome assembly GCA_030378365.1 of Hybognathus amarus. Classification (NCBI taxonomy): domain Eukaryota; kingdom Metazoa; phylum Chordata; class Actinopteri; order Cypriniformes; family Leuciscidae; genus Hybognathus; species Hybognathus amarus. The sequence continues at coordinate 389,634 of JAQIUQ010007182.1, forward strand.
CGTCTTTTTGCAAGTATGAATGTGCAACACACACAGACACACACAAACACTAACACTGTCGCAATTTTTTGAAACTACATACACATTCTGTGAAAGTTTGTTATGTACAAGCGAAATTACATTTATGCGAGGGACCTGTGGCGTCATGTTTACTTGTCATACAAATGCTTCTGTGGCAAATAATGTGAGGAGATGGCTAACTTATAGAACAAGATATGCAGTTTTTAATACAATATCTTTAAATGTATAAATTTATAAACATGTGGTTACACACTATACAAACTAAGGTTTAAATTATATACACAGACATCCTACGACGACAACAACTTTAGATGCATTTGTTGTTGAATTGGCTGACACTGAAATGACTTTTTGCTCAAAAATCATAAAATACACTTACTACAGGTGACGTTGCGATCGCAAACAGTAGATGACGATCCACACTTGAGGAACTTTTAAGCCACAACAACGGGATTAATCCACGAGTCCACGACAGAACACTTATGTTTCCAAGAGACAATACCGGCTGTCGCTGAAACAATGGAGGATGGTGTATAGATCACCGAGGGCGGGTGTCTATGCCACAACCACACTGTCAATCAAACCCCTTGCTCAAATCTACATCACAAAGAGCTGAATCTTAGAACAGCTCGTTCTGAGACAGTGCATATGATTTAATGAGATTGTAAAAAAAACTACTGGGTGGATTTTTATCATTCTAGGATGGTTTTGCTCACACACTGCCAACACACATTTATGTTCAAACACCATGTAAAAGTGAATTTTCCATAATAGGTGCCCTTTAATGTTTTTTTTGTGACTGATTAAGTTTAGGCATAGTCATAATTAAAAAAAAAAGAAATCTAACAATATGGATCATAAATTCCATATCTCTGTTACTTACTTTGTGGCAAAGAGAAGATGAGTATCCTTAAGTGAACAGAGCTGCTTACACTTACACTAAACTAAAAAGAGAAAAAGAAATGATTGTTAGGAAACCATTTACAATTTTTAAAGTTTTGTAGACACTTTAAGAAAGAAATCATTTACCTGTTGAGAGTATGCTGACAGTCTGTGTAATTGTAGACCAACGCTATATTTAGGGCTGTAGTCAACCAAAGAAATCCTTAGTCGACCAAAGTCTTGTCCTGCAACTATTAGTCGACTAAAAAAAAAAAAAACATGTGATGTTTTGATTAAACATTTTTAAACAATTGTCCATTGAGCATTTATAAAACAACAACGAAAAAAACAACACAAATAAATAAATCTATAATAATAATACAATTCTTTGAAAATTAAGTGATTTTTTTTAACTGCAAAAAGTGAAGAGCTCTGTCCGGTCTATAGTAACAGTCACAATCGCGCACCTGACCACACCACACGCTGCAAAAAATATAACTGCTATCTGCCACATAATGAGAAATCCTAACAAAAGCTCTCGTTATACAGGCTTCATATTCTTCTTTACTTTCAAAGCTATGGGTTAACTTTCGTCCTGACGATTAAGGCGTTTTAAAACAACACACAAAAAACCCAAATAGCCTAAAAAACAATCCTAATAGGCTGTAGGACCGCGTATAGGTTTATTTTCGTTTTGTTGCATTATTTAGGCTATTTTCAAATGCGTCAAGTGTACAAATAAAAACGAAAACATATTTAGAAAACACAGCATGATATAGCCGTTAAAAGGCTGCTCACGTATTTTGCGCGGCTCAAGTTCGATTTCAAATGTAAGCGCGCGACTTGTTTCGTTGACAGCCCTAGCTACATTTGCTGTAGTCGAAGAGTAACGCCCCTTTGGAGGGGAAACAACGAATTCCCTAAGAACAGAACTCGCTCTAGATCTGGAAAGTTCCTTGATAATCGGTGAATGCACCAACAGCACTAACTAAATCATTCGCACATCACATGCTTAACGTGCTTAATACACCATTCCGCTCAAATTGTGCCATTCTCGCGAACTTGATGTGCGAATGAGGCGTATATGGCACCGCGCTCTATGCCTCAGTTCTGCCACAGGATTTTTTTTACGTGTCTTTGCATTGACTTTACATTGAAATCACTCGCGCCTGACGCGAGTCCGGTGTGAACGCACCATAAGGAAATGCAAAATTACTACCAGTAGAGGGCGCTACTCAATCAAACCTTTCAGCTGTGCTGCTGTTCTGATCACAGAAGAAGAGAACGCAGAAGGAAGTTCAACGCTTCTTACTTAGTAAATGAAAACAAATGTGATAATTACATAGTAATTTTTCACATTTAATCTAGAACTACAATAAGAATCATGTTCACACACACGACACCTCCGCCCTTACTTCTGAAACTAGTTACTTGAAAAAAGGTAATCGGATTACATAACTCGTGTTATTTTTAATGCGTACCCTCAACACTGATAATCATAATGGAGATTGCCTTAGCCAATATCACTAATAAGTATAGCCTACATTTAGAATTACTCATCTCTCTGAATGGCAATTACAAGCCTAGATCAAAAGATGAGGTTTACCACATCAAATAATCTATTAAAAAAGTTTGGATTCCTTTGGTAAAATCCCACAATCCTTTATATGAATGAAATAAATTGAAGATAGACATGTCTGACATACTTTCCTCATAGTTTCCTCTGCAGTCATGCTCCCTGCTCTCAGAGGATGGACTTTGAAGTCAATCATTAGAAATGTCATTTGGCCTCATCATTGCTGTTGATGAAAGACTGGCTTTCCTTCAGCCTCTGCCAAGCGTGTTCTTTGTCCGTCTTCGCTTCAATAGCTGTTTGCTCTGGCTTCTAATCTTCACATGGTCTCACCCTTCAATCCTCCTTTTCTCTCTCAGACTCTAGGTTTCAGAGGCGGCAGATACATTCTGGAAAGCATCATAGGCTGCCTATACAAAACAGAACAAAGGCTGCGATAAGAGACGGAGATTGTTGATTGTCCTGTTGGGTTGCTGAGTACTGTTCGGACCAGACTTTGCATCTTCCCAGGAGGACGGATTGGAAGATGGTTCCTTGGCTTCAGTCCGCAATAATAAGGTTGAGGTGGGAAGAAAGAAAAAAGGTTTCAGATGCATTAGTGCCAAACCAATACAAGGTTAAAAAAGTGGTAGTTGCCTAGAACTGTCAATGGAGGGACCGAAATCTCTCAGATTTCATTTATAAATAGATTCATTTGAATTTTGAAGATTAACGCAAGTCTTAATTGTTTGGAATGACATGAGGGTGAGTTTTTGTTAAACTTAAGTGAATACAGTAAATGTAAAAATACTGAAAATAATCATGGGCTACACAATGCGAGAGAATATCTAGAGAAAGATTCTCAGTGAAAAATAATTTAACCCTTAATCACTTTAAAAAAAGACAACACTTAAGGTCTTTGGGGTCATTTTGACCCAGACATTTACAGAGTGATTGCATAAGGAAATATATTTTTTTTTAATATGGAAAAATATGTCATTTTTTAAATTCACTTCTCAACTAAATCATTTATGCTGTTTTTTTTTTTTTTTTTTTTTTTTTAGTTTTCTACCTATTTACTGCACAATTACATAACTAGGCCATAAATTGGTACATGAAAAATGTTTTTTTTTTTAAAGAAAAAAAAAACACTTAAATTATGATGATAACTAAATCGAAACAGTTTTGGACATTGCTCTATGTGTTAGGGATAGAATACTACCATCTGGTGGTTAGTCAAAAACAGTTTCTTATAGTTAAGGAATTAAAGTGCAATGACCACATCTATCCAATCAGGGGTCCATAGAGACTCATTCATTTTCACTTAATTTTTCTTGATGCTTCAAATTCTCCTCACAACTTGATATATATGATATATATATATATATTTTGTGAATTGCACAAAATATTTTTGTCAAAATTAGAGTTTGGTGGTGTTGTCTGATAGATTTTGAATGATTTGTTTTTGCTAATTATTATACATACATTTGCATAAACATTACAAGTCAGCACTATGACATGACCGTAATCACACACTATTCATTTCAGAAAATTATTTATCAACAATTATTTTTTTTTCAGAACAAGAGATTTTAGAACAAATAAATAAATTTAATAAACCAAGTAAATAAACCAATATAATAAAAAACAACAGAACTAATAAACTGTAATGAACAGGATGCATACATGTGTGTGTTTGTGTGTGTGTGTGTGTGTGTGTATGTGTGTGTGTGTGTGTGTGTGTGTGTGTGTGTGTGTGTGTGTGTGTGTGTGTGTGTGTGTGTGTGTGTGTGTGTGTGTGTGTGTGTGTGTGTGTGTGTGTGTGTGAGATAGAAAGCTCGTTCTACTTTGCGTTTATGCTCTAGGACCAAACCTTGATTTAAATGTAATTTTTCTTAGATTTATGCCATTTTTTTTTTATTTGCCAATTTCTGTAAAAATGCTCTCTGTTGCAGTCATGACATGTGTGTGTGTGTTTGTGTGTGTATGTGTGTGTGTATATGAGAAAGTTTGTTTTACTTTCTATCTATGCTCTAGGACCAGACCTTGGTTTATATGTGGAACTTTACAAATGTTAATTTTTTAAAGTTGCCTCTAAATTTTTAACAAATTAAAAAAAAAATGTTTTTCAATTAGGCATCATTTTGACCCCAAAGACCTTAAATGGTAAAAAAAATGTTACACACCTTTAGAACAACTGAATCAAACCCAGTTTTTTTGTGCATGTTTAGATAGATTATTAAGGAAAAGTCACTGAGTTTCATGGCCCTGAGATGAAGGGAACATTTAAAAATAAATAAATAAATCAAGGAAATGTCCAGTGGGGTCATATTTACCCAAAGAGTGATTAAGGGTTAAGCAATGCTGTGATTTCAGATGACTAGGAATATAGTGCACAAGTAGTAAAGACAATTTTTATGATAGTTTTAAGGGTTTTTTTTTGGTCCTTACAGCATATGTCTACATTCACTGTATGGAAAAAAGAAAGAGACATTCTGTTAAGCATTTACATTTTCGTTCCACCGAAGAAAGTCATAAACTTTGTCTTGTCTAAGAAACACGAAACTTGTAAAGAGATGCAAAGCGTTTAAAAAAAATGCAATCTTGAATTTGAAAACTGCGTCTAAGATACGCCTCCTCAAATGGCCTGTTTACAGGGTGATACTTGCATTCAACACTGCAAACCAGAAGAGCTCGAAGTTCCCAAGCAAAAAAGCAATAACAACATTCATCACTGGCGGTAATCCTGCAGGTGGTCTGCTAGCAAACAGGGTAGCATGGCTAATGAGCTAGCATGCAGGTAGCGATAGCGACAGGGTCCCCCATGACACCTGGAATATCCAGACCTTCATTCATATACATTACCTGAAATTCTCTGATGTGGGTCAAAGGAGAGAAGTCATTTGTAAAACATGACAGAGTTAGTAATGACCTGCTAAGATCACCATCAGGCCAAAGTCACGACATCAGCACCGCACATATTTTAAAATATACATGGAGATGGTCAAATATATTATTATGTTAGCAATTATATGGCAAACTGTTAACCTAATCCTTGTATATGTATAAGTAAAGACATTTTGTATCATGGCAATATGCAATATACACTCACCGGCCACTTTATTAGGTACACCTGTCCAACTGCTCGTTAACACTTAATTTCTAAGCAGCCAATCACATGGCGGCAACTCAGTGCATTTAGGCATGTAGACATGGTCAAGACAATCTCCTGCAGTTCAAACCGAGCATCAGTATGGGGAAGAAAGGTGATTTGAGTGACTTTGAACGTGGCATGATTGTTGGTGCCAGAAGGGCTGGTCTGAGTATTTCAGAAACTGCTAATCTACTGGGATTTTCACGCACAACCATCTCTAGGGTTTACAGAGAATGGTCCGAAAAAGAAAAAACATCCAGTGAGCGGCAGTTCTGTGGGCGGAAATGCCTTGTTGATGCCAGAGGTCAGAGGAGAATGGCCAGACTGGTTCGAGCTGATAGAAGGGCAACAGTGACTCAAATAACCACCCGTTACAACCAAGGTGGGCAGAAGAGCATCTCTGAACGCACAGTACGTGGAACTTTGAGGCAGATGGGCTACAGCAGCAGAAGACCACACCGGGTGCCACTCCTTTCAGCTAAGAACAGGAAACTGAGGCTACAATTTGCACAAGCTCATCGAAATTGGACAATAGAAGATTGGAAAAACGTTGCCTGGTCTGATGAGTCTCGATTTCTGCTGCGACATTCGGATGGTAGGGTCAGAATTTGGCGTCTACAACATGAAAGCATGGATCCATCCTGCCTTGTATCAACGGTTCAGGCTGGTGGTGGTGGTGTCATGGTGTGGGGAATATTTTCTTGGCACTCTTTGGGCCCCTTGGTACCAATTGAGCATCGTTGCAACGCCACAGCCTACCTGAGTATTGTTGCTGACCATGTCCATCCCTTTATGACCACAATGTACCCAACTTCTGATGGCTACTTTCAGCAGGATAATGCACCATGTCATAAAGCTGGAATCATCTCAGACTGGTTTCTTGAACATGACAATGAGTTCGCTGTACTCAAATGGCCTCCACAGTCACCAGATCTCAATCCAATAGAGCATCTTTGGGATGTGGTGGAACGGGAGATTCGCATCATGGATGTGCAGCCGACAAATCTGCGGCAACTGTGTGATGCCATCATGTCAATATGGACCAAACTCCCTGAGGAATGCTTCCAGCACCTTGTTGAATCTATGCCACGAAGAATTGAGGCAGTTCTGAAGGCAAAAGTGGGTCCAACCCGTTACTAGCACGGGGTACCTAATAAAGTGGCCGGTGAGTGTAATGTAAAAGGAGTTTGGACGATGAATTAACAGTACTGTCTTTCTATAAATACTTTTTTTCCCAATTTTGTTCATGACACATTTTTTAAGAAGTGCTTGAAGGTAATTCAAGGTAGGCCTGTGTGATTAAACCGAGACATGGGCCTAATTATCAAATTGATTAGTACTCCTATCTGCTGTAAGTGGCAGGACACAATTCTTCAAGATGCAAATAAAGTCTCACTCCCTAGGGAGCACTACGATCTGAATTAAAAGGGGTCATTTATTAAAACTGAATTTTCTTTAATCTTTTCAAATAATATTAATGTTTAACACTCAAATAATGGATTACTTACTTTGTGATCCTTTCACTATGTACAGCAAATAGGCTTTTATTTTAGCAGAACAAACTATTGGATGAGTAACTTGCAAATATGTTAGACAACCATGGCAGAGACTGTTTAAGTCATACTAAAAACTGAATTAATACATACTAAATTTTTTAAATGAAAATAATATCGAATTGACTGTTTGCAAGTGTTCTATGATTTGATGATTTGTGTGCAATTTGCAAAACAAAAATTAAAAAATACAAATAAATAAATAAATCACATTGCACAAAATAGCCATCTCGTTAAATAGCATCGTTCTATTAGGTTGATGTAAAAACAAAGATAACTTGGAAAAAAAAACCCTGCTCACATATATATTATATATATTAGGTATATTTCCATCATAACACTTTACAACCTGTCTGCAGTATACGTTTGTTTAAATGATATCAGTTAGTGTTAACATTGACAGCCCTAAAATACAAAAATGAAATAAAGTGAAACTACTAGAAAGCTAAGTCGAAATGAAACACACTATAGACAAAGTAAAAATGAGAATTGAATTAAAAATTTAAAATATACTAACCCTAATTCAGCACAATGGTCTGATAGATGGTGTAAATGCTCATAAAACTATAAATTATGGCTGGTTTTGGTTAAAAAAATACTATAAGTAGACTTCAGGTAAAAATTACAAAATATTATATATTTAAGTTCACAGTATAGTAGTGTTTGACAGAATAGTAGTGTTTCATTAGAGACACAATTTAATGTGAACACAGACTTCTCCAGCTGCACTTGAAAGAAAAAGAAGAAGAAAAAAATTAAAAGTACTGTTTTTTATAAGTTCCCTGAAGGACCTGTGAGACTCTAATTGGCTTTTTTTGTGACCACAGCCTCTCTCATTAAATTCTCCTTAGTGCATATTTGACTGCCTACAGTCTTGAAATTAACCTCTTTTTTTGCTTCAAAACTTTGTGTACATATACGTCAGTGTTTCGCTGACATCAATTAGTTTTATCTTGGACTAAATTATTATGATCAATGGGGGTTCTCATAAAATGTTTCACTCAGACATGCAGGAAGTATGGCAAAAAGATGCAGCATCTCGTTCCTTACTTGGGCAACTGGGGTTACAGTCATAATCCAAGACAATTCCATTTCAAACTCAACACTGTGTCTGCAAATTGATGCTATGGGACCGTGAATACCCACTATGCCATACTGAAAGACTGCCTGCCCCTTAAAGAAGTAAAATTGTTAATGGACAAACTTAGTGGACGTGGAATTGAGGAAGGCAGCCTAGGATGAAGAATAGCTTTGACTCCACCAGGAGCAAATTCCAAGCAGGGGGTGGCAACTGACAGGGCCTGGAAATCTCTGAAGTGATAGCCACCTTAAGAAAACTTTCTCAGAGGCAGACTCCAGGGGCGCAAAAGGTACCATCGAGAGATTTTCCAGGACTACAAAGTCCCTTGGTAGCCTAAGACATCTCTCACTCTGCAGGAAGCAAGGCACCAAAGGATGCCACCTCAGGAAGGTTATGTCCATGAGTATGCGGATAGCAGAAATGGCCACTACATCCAGTCTAATTGAATATGGAGAAAAAGGTCTTGCAAAAACTCCAGCACTGAAGCAAGAGGGCAGTTAACTGGGTACAAGTGACCCTTTCTGCACCACAAGGAACAGAGCCTCTACTTGAAGGCATACAATTTCCTTGTAGATGGATCCCTAGCACTTAGGATAGTCTCGACAACCTCAGTTGAAAGACCAGCACCTAAGATTGGGGCCAGTCAAAAGGGAACTACTAGTAGTAAGCAAACCCCTTCCTGCTGTACCCAGGACAGGGCTACTGGGAACAGAGTAATCAGGGTTAAAGCGTGACAGAGTCTTGGACACATATTTTCCATGCTTCCAGCTCCAAGGGTTCTGGAGGTGTGAGGGCTGACTAGGGTTTCCGACAAGCATCAATGGCCAACTATGATCACAATTTCCATTTAACTCTATTGGTAACAATGGAACTTGCGACCATAGCTGGCTTTGGGAAACGCACCACAGAGAGGACAGTGGTTTGAATTCCTTGAAGCTGCTGAACCTCTGCCAGATCGACTCAGCCCTTCTGGGTAAAAGTCTCCATTCCTCGGGTCTCAACCTGCCTTGAAAGGATGCCCGGTCCCTGTTCCAGCACCAGAGCCTGCTCAGGTGCTCACCAGAATGATCAGCACCCCATTGAAACGAGGAGGACAATTGCCAAACTGGTTCCACAAACCTCATTCCACAGTTCATAGAACCCAAGGAGACACATTTGGCAGAAGTTGCCATGCTGCCAATTGTTCTGAAAATTAGTTTCTTGAGATAACCCTCCAGAGCCCTGAAATGGCTCTCCAGCAGGAATGGCCAAACATACTTCACTAATAGGCTACTCTACTCAGAGTACGAGGGTGTCCCAATTGTTCCCAGACAGAGATCGGACTCAGATTTCACATATAGCGCTTCCCGAAGACAAAAAAAGCTGATGATCTCTAAACCAGGCACCTCTTTATAGTCATATGGCGTGCCATTTTACATCATATGTCAATCTTTGGCTAATAGAATTGGTATGATTTCGCATGTGCTTCAGAGACCGGAAGTGTTGTGGAAGAAGACTGTGGCGGCATAAGCTTCCACTGGATTCCAGTAGGACTGCATGGATAAACTTTATTTTTAATGACGTTCCAGCTGATGAGGTAAAACATTGTCCGTCTGTTCGCTTCATTTCACTGAGGATTGTTTTGTAAACAAGACTGGATTTGCAGACCAATTAAGAGTAAAGAACGCTGCTGTGCCGTCTATATTGGATCTGACAGGAATTGTACAACACATGGACTCTGGGTCGAACATGTATGGGTGAATCATTCCGATTGCCATTTTACAACATTGGACGTTTTCAAAACAATTTGCCCCAAGTGCATTGACAGGTGAGATGAAACTCATTATAATATGCAAAACTGTTATCCACTCACAGCAGTGGGCGTTTACTTTCTAAGTCTTCAAGTGCGAGACGCCCATAAAAACCGAGCATTTTTCAGCTAGGCTCAAAACTAGGGTAGAAAATAGCCTATTACTTATTCATTTTGATGTTTTTAAATGCAAAAACCAAGCAAACATCATAAGTTGACGTCAGACAACAATATAATAAAATTTAAAAAGCCAGTTCATGATCAACTTAAGTGCTAACCACTGTCCACTCTAGTCTTGCAGACTTAAAACACTAAAACTAAATACAAACTAAAACTGAAATTAAAAAAAAAAATTAAAACAAAATAAAACTATTTTGAAAAGCAACATAATATAGATAAATTAAACAGATATGAAAATATTACTAATGCAAATAAACATCTCCCTGGTCAAAGTGCTGCTAGTGTTGAAATGTGCATTGAAATCATGAAGTACTGAACAAGTGAAAAGTCTCTTTATTACTGCTGTATGATCCAGTGACTTAACTTTATAGGGCTGATGTTCAAGCATCAAATGATGGTCTCCTTCCTCACTTGTGCTGAAACAGCACTGGCTATCCATCAGAGAGGTTGGGGTGGTCTCTCTCCTGAACACAATTAACAATTGTTCAGTTTCAGCACTCTTGATATGTCACTATAAACCAGGTTAAGGTGATATATTCAGTAAGAGATAATACAAAAAAATGCTGACGTTGTTAACATGAACAATTTGAGAACAAAGTATAATTTGCACGGTTTTGCGTGATATGATAACTTATAATCGATTGTTAGATTTGATCAGCGCGATATACTGCAATGTCAGAACCAGAACAAAAGTGGATGTTTCTTACTAGCTCAGATGACATTTATCAGTGGAAACTCTTATGCTGGTCATACTTCCAAAAATGCCAGTATCCACACCAGCGCAGTGATAGCCTCACATTCTCCTTAAACATTGTATTCATCCACGCTGTGCCGTGTAGAGGGTGTTGACGTACAACTGACGTAAAGTTGATAGTTCCGCAAATGACTGCAATTGCAGATTTCGAACAGAGATGGCGACAAAGAGGAAAAAGACCAGACTGCAGCTTTAAAACAGATAAACATCAGTTATAACAGAGCGAATGTTCATTTTCAAATATCTTTGATTAATTTAAATGTTACAAATGTTTTTTTTATTCGAAGTTTAGTTTCTTGGAAGCATAAGTGATGTGGTTCTTAGAAATGAAAAAAAAACAGAGTCCTAAGGTAGACGTTTTATATTCCAGATGGACAAGATTGAGCCGAACGGATGCCATGCTCCAGTTTTAGTGCACTTTTTATTTTTTGCTCTACTCCAATGGCTTCCAGTACTTTTTTTTGTTTCTCAATTTAATTTCAGGCCTCAACGAAAACCAATGACTTTCTAAATACCCTTGGTGTCCTCTCAGCTCTATAGCAATGCAATATGTATTTAACATAGCATCTGCCCGAGAGCAATCCGGCAGATGCTTTCTCAAAGACAGCCAGCAGAAGTGACGATGAGGGGAAGTCACTGATGGATGTTGAAGAGGCCATTTCAGATATATACTTAGCTTTCAGAGATGCTCTTCTGCTTCAAGGTTGGACTGCAGACCTCGCTTATAAAGTGTGGTTATTTGAGTTTCTGTTGCCTTTCTGTCAGCTAGAACCAGTCTGGCCATTCTCCTCTGACCTCTGGCATCAACAGAACTGCAGCTCACTGGCTATTTTCTCTTTTCGGACCATTCTCTGTGAACCCTAAACATGGTTGTGTGAGAAAATCACAGCAGATCCGCAGTTTCTGAAATACTCAGACCAGCCCATCTGGCACCAACAATCATGCCATGTCAATTAAAGAAACATTTCACCCATTTCAACAATATTTCTTTATTGAAAGTGGATCATATGTAGTCGAAATGTAAAATAATTTTTGAAATTGGTGCCCTCTGACCGAGAAAAGACAGAAAATAACCGAAGGGTGCATTTGTATGCAAGACAACAAATCCCACAATGCACTACATTGCGCAGCTCCACAAGCCACACCCACTAATCTGGAACAGCGCAAACATCAGAGAAATCACTCTTTTGTCTACAAGGCTAACGTTAACGTTAGCTGCCACCAGTGTTTGAAATTAATTTCACACAAAATTTCTACTTAGATGGCTGTGGCGAGCAGGACAAGGGCGAAGGACGTGAGAGTGGCACGAGGTAGGTAGGTAGGTAAGTTTGAGAAACTAGCAGAAAACTGTTGGATTTTCAAAGTATCCAACAGATAAACTCTGGCAAACTTCAGATGGTCCTGGACATGTACTGGCTTAAGCAAGGGGACATGCCTGGCACTAAAGTACCTGAGTCCCTCTCGGTGTAGTGTGTTACTTATGGTAGCCTTTGTTACTTTGGTCCCAGCTCTTTGCAGGTCATTCATCAGTCTTTGAGAGCCAGAAATCTTGCTGGTTTGTGGGTGACCAAATACTTATTTTCCACCACAATTTACAAATAAATTCTTTGAAAAACCTACAATGTGATTTCCTGAATTTTTTTTTTCTCATTTTGTCTCTCATAGTTAAAGTGTATGATAAAAATTACAGACCACTCGCTTCATTCTAAGTAGGAGAACTTGCACAATCAGTGGCTGACTAAATACTTTTTTTGGCCCCACTGTAAAAAGATAAAATGTCAGATGAAATGCATTGCCATACTAACAATTGTTTTTTTTTCCTCAAGTGGCGTCCATCTCTTGGCTGCCACTCTTGTTCCACTTCATTTCACGACTTAATTTCACAACTTTTGTCCAATTGATCTTTGACCACAAGTACCACAAGAAGGCAATCAAAGCGTTTGAATTCCCATCCAGCCCTGCAAGTAACCATTTGACAGCGCATCCGACCAAAGATCATTGAGCTATTAAAGTAGGACAAAAAATCTTTAAATATTGGGAACATAACAACATGTTCCTCTGTGCTAAAAATATTTGCATGCCAAGGTAATTACCTTTTGGAGATAATCAGCAAGATCTGAAAGTAGACAAAGAAAATTGGCAAAGTAGGCTTTAATTAAAGAAAATTTTAATTAAGTCTTGCAAATGAATGTATTCATTTATCTAACTCTCCATTGGATAAAACGGAAACATTAATTATTAAAATATTTACCATGTTGCCTTCAACGTCTCAGTTTCCAAACCCCTCAATGACTAAAAAAAAAACATGCTTTTCTAGATTAAATTTCCATGTATAAAAACTAAAACAAACTAAAAACACTCAAATTTAGCTATTAAGCTAGTTTCTTTGCAATTAGAGTATTTAGAATTATCCCAAATGCATTGCATTTGACAACAACATGCTTAAATCTTTAAAGCAAAACCTCATGTGGCTTGTTGCTTATTTTTTTTAAACCTTAGTGCCATTTACAACAGATTAAACCTTAGAAACTCCACATCTAATCTACAAAACAAGAACCTCCAAAAAAGCTGCCTTTTCCCCAAGCTATTTTTTTTTCTCATCAAAGTTAGCAGAGCAGAGAGCAGCTAGCATCATTATGGCCTAAACTGTGTCACCAAGTGTGAACTCTTATATCTGTGGTGAAATATGTTCAAACTTTAGGCGCCTTAGGGAGTTTTATCCCCTTTCGCCTAGCTAGAAGACTGTGAAATTGTGTCTCAGAGGTTTTAGACAGAAGAAAGTGTTAAAAAAGGCATCTACAAAAAGCAATTAATAGCAAATCAATTAAAAACAAACATAAAACAGGTGAAGAGACTGATGTAATAAGTAAAAGTCCATAGGAAAATCAAAATGAACCATATTTACTTACTAAACTTACTTCACCAAGGCCACTTCAACGACACAACACCAAAGGGAACAGCAAAAATAATCAATGTTTTCAAACAGGTTTCCCCAAACCATCTTTATCATTCATTGGTCAAAGGAAAACAGACATTGCCCAAAACCAAAGCCATTGGGTAATCAGTGTTGCTGTTGCCGGGCAGTTTAGGAGAAAACGTTTTAAAAGCACCACGCTTGTCATTCAACAAAAGAGCTCTCTTATAGTTGTCTCTTCATATTAAGCTGAGATATATTAAGTAAAATTTCAACATTTAAATGTACTTAAAGAGCTGTGAGAGCTGTATAGTTTGGTACTTTGCAGTCAGTAGCCATGTTTCCAGACACGTGATATCGAATGAAAAATGCCTTATGGAAAAAGTAAAATTCGATGAAATTTCATGAAAATCGACTCAAATGAAATACAATCGGTCTCATCGGATTTTATCTTGATCGATATATGGCTAATGCGATAAAAGCTGATGGAAACGTTATTTGCCGAATAAATAATGAATTGCGATCAAGTTTTAGGACCTTTTATGGTTGCAACACGTCAGAAGACGAGTTCATTTCCGGCCAGTCTGTTTGCGCACACATGGCGGATGTCAACAAAGACAGATGTAAGTGGACAAAGGAAAAAAATGCTTCAACCAAAGGGTTTCCGTGAACCACGATCTCCCAGAACTGATGGCGCTGTCGTTCCCATACCACATTCACCTCTGCTGTCGTCGGGCATTTACGTGCATCGGCATCATCATAGCAATGTTTATAGCGTCGTTTTTTTCTTAGGTTAGTTTTGCTTGTTTTTACGTGGCTTGGTTGAGTTCTAATGTATAATGTGGTCTGTTATTTCTGGTTAACACACTGCGGCGCTGCTATAACACACCGTTGCTATGGACGCAGTTCAGAGACGAAACAGATTTTCTTTAGCAGAGGCAATACTCGTTTTTAAATCAAACTTGTTTAAGTCAATATTTTGTGTCAAATTATTGATTTATTTATTTATTTGGTTGATTTATATGTAATAAGCAGGATAATATATAGCGAGGCAGTTGTTATAGCGAATACAACCCCCTCAACAACCGCCTCGCATACATTATCCCATTCATATGTCGCTATCAGCTGGCACATACCGGTAATCATTATTAGGCTTCAACTTGTGAAATATGGATCATTTGTTGGTAGATGGCGCAATCCGTTTTGTCTAACAAAACTTTGTTCGCAAAAGTTTGCTTGAATGTTGTTCGATTCAGTGCGAAAATGAATGGAAACACCTTAAAATGTCTCAAATCAATTTGATATACCAATTTGATCACAAAACAGCATGTGACGTCATTACGTACAGGTTTTTAGTCGCTTTAAAGCCGTTTGATGGAAACACACTTTCACCAGCTTTATTCGCATGTGTTTTTACCGAATTTCAGATAGTTCGATTGACAAGTAGATGGAAACATGGCTATTGAGAATCTAGTTCTGGTGTTGATGGAGAAGTCTGTTGCTTGCATCAGTGAGTATAGAGATTGCAAAGCAAGATCCTTACAAAGCATCTCCTATAAAGCTTTCATTCCCGAACATTCATGAATTCTTCATGCACTTTTGCTATATTTCTATTTAATTATTGTTAGGAGTTAAGTAAATCACAGGGGCTGTACTCCAACAAGCCTGCATAATGCATGCATACAATTGTAGACTTATCTATTTTTGCATTGGCACTAGTCTCCCCAGCCCTCAGCATTGGGTCACTTGGTGCACAGCTGTTTTTCTGCATTGTTTTCAACATCTGCTGTGATCTCATTAGCAAATGTTTGTGACTGTACTCACTATAGCACTCTGTAATTATCAGAGCCTGCGACAAACTATTTAAAAAGATTCGCTTTGTTACAGAACATTATTATCTTATAGGTCCTAGTCGCCTGAAACGAAGCGACATTTAAGTTTTAAACTGCATGAAAATGGGCCTGCAATAAATTTTAAAAATTAAAATGCAGAAAATGATATGACATTTTTGTTCTGTGGATCTAATAGTCTTTGGTTTTCATATAAAATATTTCTCCCTTTTAGCATTCTGACTTCACAGACAGTTCCTAAGATGGAAATTAAATCCTTCAGTGTTAAATGTGTTTTTTACCAAATTCGAATTAATTTAATTGAAGTATGTGGGATTAACTGTGATACACAAGGAGTTCTGATATTAAAAGAAAAAAATAGAGGCTCTTCATGTTGTTAAAATTAGACACTGGTAAAGCATTCATCTTCATAATACAATATAACAGCTTTTGAATAGTTTACAATGGTGAAGCTTGCTTTATAGTCAGCGCAATGGTGTAGTTACTGCATCCACCAAGTAGGGGTTAACTGCCAAAGCAAACCAGCCATAAGTTGGTCATCCTAGTAGTGATACTAGTGTTATCACTCCATATCTATGACAGGAGAACATTTTAATTAACTTAAAAAAAGTGTTTACTGCATCACATTCTATTCTATTCACATTCTATTCATCAATGGCTAAATATAACACAAATGCACAGATGATTCAAGGCTAACTGCTTACGAAGACACAAAATTAGGCATTTTAAAGAATCTTCATAAAGCTAAACCCCAGATTATTGGGAAGTTTCATTACCTCAAGAACACACAACACCATAAAAGTAGTCCGCGCACACTATATTCCAAGTCTTCTGAAGCCATATGATAGTTAAACATGGGAAACAGAGCAAAATGTAAGTTTTTCATACTGAAACTAAAAAAAAAGTACAGGGTAGCTTTAACAAAGTAAGGTAGCTAACTAAAGCTAGCTAACCTGGAAACAACACAGCCCTGATTGCTTGCCATCATTTATTTTCTATGATTTCTTTTCTATAAAACTCCATACCACTTATCAGCCTCTGAGCGCATGCCATGGTACTGTAGGTCTGTACAAAATCACTAAAAATCAATTTCTCTATGAAGATTTCTAATGGTATTTTAAAATCCACCTGTGGTGAAAATCAAGCTTGTAATGTAGTTTATACGTCTATGTGTTTTTTATATGCTTTAAGACAAACCATGTGCAAGTTCATAAGTCGACAGCATTCCTCAGTATTTTCCCGGTAACACTTTACAAATATGGGTGCACTAATAAACATTAATTCATGCTTAACTAATGCACAGATATTGCACTAATTAAGAGTATGTAAGGTTAATGTATTAGTTCATACATGAATTGTTAATAATTAAATATGTAATTGTGGATTAATTCCATAATAACTATTTTTTAACTAATAGTGTTAATATGTTAATTACCAGAATGAGCCAAAGCCTTGTATTACAACTTCCAGATAATGACAGGTACACTAAAATACATTAATATATGATTAATTCATTGTTAGTGCAAATTCATGAGCCAATTACTACAATCACTAAATGACTAGTTAATAATGATGTGCCCCAACAAGTAAAGTCATAACATAATGATACGTTTGCAAATCATTAGCTAATGATTAATTAAAGCAGACAACTGGAAGTTGAAGTGCGCAGCTTTGACTAATTATGGTAATTAACACATTAATTTACACTATTAGTTAATATAATATGTTAGTGAGGAATTAATACACAATGACATTGAATTAACAGCAATTCATGTATTACTTAATCTATTAATCATAAAGACTCTTTATTAGTTGCTGATGCAGTAATCATTAATTAACGGTTTAGTTCTTCATGAGTTATACATTAACTCATGATTATCTGTGCATTAGTTAAGTATGAATTAATGTATATTAGTGCACCCGCATTGTAAAGTGTTACCATTTTCTCTTTAAAACTGCAGTGTTTCAAAGACAGTCTCTAAAACACGAAATCGCTTGTGTTTCTGACGTCACACACTACCTTATAACCAATCAGATCAACGTGTGATCGTCAATGAGTGGATATCTGAGCTGAGTGAGTGGAGGTGGGGCTCATTTGCATATTCATAGAACAGCGTATACGGCACGAGGTGTAGAGTTACAATCAAGCCATTTTAAGACATGAAAAAATTTAAGGTAAAAACGTTTAAACAATGTTGGTGATCAAAGATGAGTTTTAAGAGATACAATTATTGACTACTGGGGGGCTTTTACTTGCAGTCGATAATACCACATATAAAGTGCAAGTCTTAAACCAAACAGAAAAGCTGACTAGGTCAAAACTGTATTACTTATAGCTAAAAGAGGTGTTAATTACACTGTTACTGTGCATTATAGGGGTGTAAATATTAATCGATTTGCATCGATGCATCGATTATACAGCCGACGATTCAATGCATCGATGCGTCCGCAAGAGAATCGATTAATGCGTTTATTATGGCGCCTGTCTATTTTCAGCATCTGCTCAGACATGTGCGTGCAACCTAACGTTAAGCTGCGGGTGGCGCTGAACCTCATTATTGTTGTAATCCACACGTGTTATACGCTTCACGTTCACGGGGTTCAGTGTTGAGTCTGTCACAGCGCGCTGAAACGGAGACCACATTTAGCCGACTCCTGGTATTAAAATGCGATCTGTATCCAGATAAGTTATCCGGATAATAAAAAACAATGTCATGTCATAGTCAGATTTGACGGCGCTACTGCGATATACGCATCACCTCAGCAGCTGAGCGTCTATTCATCACGCAAACATCGCAAATAAAAGTGAAAGTAAGTCACAGACGCTTAACACACAATCATCTTCAAGTAAAGAAACGATCTCTAAAGAAATGATCTCTTACCAGGGCTGTTGCACTCTCTCTTTTTGCTGTCTTTGATTTTGAAATTAGCCGATGATCAATAAAATGCGCTCATATCTGTTGCTTTTGGTGGCATGCAATCCATTAAATCTGCATATAACGCGGGAGTTGAAGATCGGATTTATATCCATTTTGCAAAAACACATTTATGTGGCCAGGTGTAAATGGAATCGGTAAGATCAGAACACTTATTATCCGGATAACTGCAGGGTTGATGTAATTGAAATTTAGGCTGTAGAGGTCAGTCTTTGTTTGTTTGTTTTAACAGTGAATATGCTAATTGGCTATAGTAGACCTGCACTGTAAGCATTAGACTTAATTATTTTTATTTTGTTCTAATTACAATTTATCTGATGGCACTTTATTGTAACTCTAGATGCAGTAACTGTTCCATTTGCTGTTCTGTTTGCAGTGCTTTGAGCACGACATGCACACTGTGAATAGAATACCGTTTCTGTATTCTCAATAAAAGGCAAAATCTATATTTTTTGTTGATTTATTTGAAACTTAATAGATATCAAGGGGGAAAAAAATCGAGGATTAATCGTATTCGAAATCGAATCGTATCGCGGGAAATTTGAAGTATCGAAAATAATCGAATCGTTGGCTTAAGAAATCGGTATCGTATCAAATCGCCATGCAGGCCCCGATTTACACCCCTAGTGCATTATCATGCAGGTTCATACTTATTTGCTGATGCTATATAACAGCCTGCTAAGAAATTTTGCTATATTGTATCTTAATTTATATTTATGCTTTTTTTTCTTTTTTTATTAAATTGTACTTTGCATCTTTAGTTAGAAATGATGATAAATTGATTCCTGGCACAACATACAATTATGTAATGGAATATTTACATGTTTGTGAAAAGTGTTTTGTGGTCAGAATACCAATAAAATTGGAAATCGCATACTTGTGGCAAGAGTGGTACGTCCAAATTCACATTATTCATAAAACAGTAGGTAGGAAATACTTCTGGTGAGAACAACTAATGGACACTTTACTTCCCATAAGGCTTAAAAGTATACTTAATTAATGAATACTTAATTGTTCTTAAGTTTTGTACTTAATTTTTTGCACCCAGCTTTTTTAAAAATAAATTTCTCATATGGAGTTAAGTCAAATTCATAGAACATTCATAGAGACAAACTGAAGAACTTATCAGGGAAATTATGCTAACCTATAAATAACATTTTACGGTAACACTTTACAATAAGGTTCATTTATTAAACATTAGTTCATGCATTAACTAACATGAACTAACCATTTGTTACTGTATTTGTTATTCTTTGTTAATGTTAGTTAATACAAATCTAGCTGTCCATTGTTTGTTCATGTTAGTTCAAAGTGCATTAACTAATGTTAACAAGATTTTAATAAAGTATTAGTAAATGTTGAAATTAACATTACCAAAGATTAACAAATGCTGAAGAAGTATTGTTCATTCTTTGTTAATGTTAACTAATGTAGTAACTAATGAACCTTATTGTAAAGTGTTACCCATTTTACTAACATTAAGAAAACTGGAAATTTTTACCAGAACTTGACCTTATAAATCCATGTTCCTAGAGATCAGTTGTTAATACAATTGTATTATAAACCTTATGAGGTATATAAATATTAGTGCTGTCAAACGATTAAAATGTACTATCGTGATGAATCACATTAATGTCAATAGTTAACTCGACGCTTAATCACAATTAATTGCACATTTTTATCTATTATAAATGTCTTTTGATTTGCCATCAAGTGGTATTTCAGACTGGACGTATTGCGATGATGATGATAGCTCAGTTCACAACGACAAAACACACAGATCAGTTTGATCTTGTCAATGGAACCATTCAGCAACTTTTTGAAAGTAAAGTTTCCATTCAGAATCTTATTGGCATCCATTTCGGCATCTCGCACTCATCATTCACTCAAAACGTAACGTTAACCAACTATTTGGTGGCTCGCAAGCCCAAACGAGTGTGTGTGGCATGCCTGTTTTGTTTACGGTCTAGCTAGATCCGCTTGCGCTTTGGTCGACGAAGCAACAAAACGTCTTCGCGCAGCGCCCAGGCATGTCGTGTCCTGATGCAAAGTATGTGAAAAAACTACAAAGTTAGGCCGCAATAAAAAATGTACGCCGTTAAATGGGTTTGCGTTAATGCCATTAATAATGCGTTTAACTGACAGCCCTAATAAATATATATTCACACAATAATGTGAATTTGGACATACCACTCTTTTCACTTACTTATACTAAGGAAGTCAAGACCTGGATGACAAATAACTCACTGCAACTGAATGAAAATAAAACTGAAGTTCTTCTACTGGGTCCTGCTGCTAATAACAACTCCATAAAAACACAGCGAGACCCTTTAAGTAACAACCTACACAATCATGCAAAAAACCTTGGAGTCCATTTTCGAATAAGCATGTAAATGAAGTTGTAAAGAGTAGTTACTTTCAACTGAAAAACTCTCTCTAGTATAGACCTAGAAATTGTGATTCATGCACTAATTTCGTCTCAATTGGACTACTGTAATTCTTTGTACGTTTGCCTACCTCAAACTACACTGTCTTGGTTACAGATGGTTCAAAACTCAGCAGCCAGACTGTTATCAGGAACTAAGAAAAGGGATCATATCTCCCCTGTTCTTGCCTCATTGCATTGGCTACCGAATAAAATTTAGAGTTGACTTTAAGATCCTTCTTTGCATGTAAGGCTCTACATAACTCGGCCCCAGATTATATTTGTGATTAGGCCATTCTAGGTCACTAAGATCTTATGATCTGTCCCCTTCTCTCGGTGTAAATCAAGAGGTGATCAAGCTTTCTCTGTTGCTGTGTCAAAGCTCTGGAACAGTTTACCTTTAACCGTCAGGACCTTCATCTTTGGTTGCTTTTAAATCCAGCTTAAAAACTAAGGTGGGACGATACAGGTACCTCACGATTCAATTCTGTGGCGATATGTGGTCCACGATATGATATCACGATTCGCGATATCTACGATATTCAATATATTGGAAGAAATTTCATCAATGATATATCACGATATATGTGACTTACACTCACCGGCCACTTTATTAGGTACACCTGTCCAACTGCTCGTTAACACTTAATTTCTAAGCAGTCAATCACATGGCGGGAACTCAGTGCATTTAGGCATGTAGACATGGTCAAGACAATCTCCTGCAGTTCAAACCGAGCATCAGTATGGGGAAGAAAGGTGATTTGAGTGACTTTGAACGTGGCATGATTGTTGGTGCCAGAAGGGCTGGTCTGAGTATTTCAGAAACTGCTAATCTACTGGGATTTTCACGCACAACCATCTCTAGGGTTTACAGAGAATGGTCCGAAAAAGAAAAAACATCCAGTGAGCGGCAGTTCTGTGGGCGGAAATGCCTTGTTGATGCCAGAGGTCAGAGGAGAATGGCCAGACTGGTTCGAGCTGATAGAAGGGCAACAGTGACTCAAATAACCACCCGTTACAACCAAGGTGGGCAGAAGAGCATCTCTGAACGCACAGTACGTCGAACTTTGAGGCAGATGGGCTACAGCAGCAGAAGACCACACCGGGTGCCACTCCTTTCAGCTAAGAACAGGAAACTGAGGCTACAATTTGCACAAGCTCATCGAAATTGGACAATAGAAGATTGGAAAAACGTTGCCTGGTCTGATGAGTCTCGATTTCTGCTGAGACATTCGGATGGTAGGGTCAGAATTTGGTGTCTACAACATGAAAGCATGGATCCATCCTGCCTTGTATCAACGGTTCAGGCTGCTGGTGGTGGTGTCATGGTGTGGGGAATATTTTCTTGGCACTCTTTGGGCCCCTTGGTACCAATTGAGCATCGTTGCAACGCCACAGCCTACCTGAGTATTGTTGCTGACCATGTCCATCCCTTTATGACCACAATGTACCCAACTTCTGATGGCTACTTTCAGCAGGATAATGCGCCATGTCATAAAGCTGAAATCATCTCAGACTGGTTTCTTGAACATGACAATGAGTTCGCTGTACTCAAATGGCCTCCACAGTCACCAGATCTCAATCCAATAGAGCATCTTTGGGATGTGGTGGAACGGGAGATTCGCATCATGGATGTGCAGCCGACAAATCTGCGGCAACTGTGTGATGCCATCATGTCAATATGGACCAAACTCCCTGAGGAATGCTTCCAACACCTTGTTGAATCTATGCCACGAAGAATTGAGGCAGTTCTGAAGGCAAAGGGGGTCCAACCCGTTACTAGCATGGGGTACCTAATAAAGTGGCCGGTGAGTGTATATATCTATAAATATAGATATATAAGTGCCCTATAAAATACATTCTATTTTTTGGGAATTAGTATTTTTTTTACCCTTGGCTGTTATTTTAGTCATAAAAAGAGTGTGCTTTTTAAAGTTAATGATTAAAATGTATTAAAAAATACAAATAAATTAGGAATGACCTTAAATTTATTGAGGTAATATAGACATTTAAGTTACTCAGTAGCCTTTCCAGGACAAATACTGCATGATGCAACATACCGTAACACTGCACTCTCAAGTAACAACAAAATATGGTTATGAGCTTTAAACTGTCCAGTAATATAAATTATATTAGTTTATTAGTTCACACTCTATCGCTCACGGAGTTCGCTTCGCTTTTGTCCAGTCCGGCACCTCATAGACAGACGTGGTGTGCACGTTGTGTGTGTGAGAGAGACGCGTGAGAGAGAGACGGTGGCAGAGCGGGGAAATACAACTGAAAGAATACGCTGCGTGTTTTTAATTGTGTTAAACCGAAACGCAGTATGTGGCGGCGAATTAGTCAATGTGTGGGAAACACTGCATAAGTCACGTGCGAACTGCTCGGCACTGACGGCTTATAGCGTTGAGTTTCTTAACTTTTTGACGTTTTGATTTCATCATTGTAGCTGAAATGACAGGTTGGTTGGTTTGTGTCGCCCAGATTTCCTTCCCCTGGTCTGCATTTTCACCAGACATGCGTTCATCTCCCACACGTCTCTGATTAATTTTTTTATTGTTTTCCGCCATTCTTCTCGCTTCTCTTGTTAGTTAACTTGAGTTCTTCACATGGTTCTTCACCGAGCGCTGTTTGCGCCACTTTACCCCTATTTACTCGAACAGCGCCCCCCGCAAACAGAATGGTAGATATTGGGTAGTGACAGTGACACTGACAACGGGTAAATTAATCATTTCGTGTCGTAATAATAAAATATCGATATTGGGCGTTAGTGTATCGATTATTTATTGCAACAAAGAGCACAACAATATATTGCAATATCGATTTTTTTCCCACCCTATTAAAAACCTATTTTTACTCTCTTGCATTCGAGTAAGGTCATGCATCTATTTTTAAATTAGTCAGTGTTCTACGGGTTGTATACGTACATACACCAAATAATTTTGCTACTTGCTTTTATCTCTTTTTTGTTCTATTTTTTTTATTTGATTGAATTATTTGGTTACACTTCGATAGTCACTTTAGACGTTCAACTAACTATAAGTAACTTTTCAACTACGTGTCAACTAACTCTCATTAGAGTATTAGTATATTATAGAAGACTGTCAGTAGACTGTTAGGTTATGGTTAGGTGTTAGGCTTTGGGTTAGGAGGATAAGTTTACTTGTAGTCGCCAAGTTACATAGTCAGTTGAATGTCTGTTGGGGGACCAACAGAATAAAGTGTTGGCAGATATTAAGCTGACAGTCTACCAATACTCTAATGACAGTTAGTTGACATGTAGTTGAAAAGTTACTTATAGTTAGTAGAATGTCTAAAGTGGACTATCGAAATAAAGTGTTACCAATTTGTTTAATTGTACTGGAAAGCACTTTGGGTCAACTACTAACTACTAACAATTTTAAATAAACCAAACCAGTCACAACTTGGCAATGTACAAATGCACAAAGATGTAGGAATCAAGTACACCCTGAAGGTAATCCACATAGGCAGGCAAACAAAACAACACACAACCATAACATAGACGAGTCCGAATCGAGTCGAATTTTTGGACAAAGTCGTTTGCGACAAGCCTTGAATCAGGTCACACGCCCTGATGCAAATCGGGCTGAAAACCAGGCTTAAAATCTTCAAGTGTGTGGCCAGCCTAAGGGAAAACGATGCAAACTTAAGTCCATGTGATGTGTGTGTGTGACAACCATTTTAAATCAATAAAGTATCGTAGAGTCACCATTCCAAAAGAAATGAGATAATCATGCAGGGTCATGAGCTTCTGTCTAATAATGTGGCCTAACAGCTCATTTGCCATTAGATGTGATTTAACTACTTGAACCATCCAACCTTAATAAAATTAGTCCCATGGTGACTTCATCATTTACATCTTAAGTGTCTGCAGACACTTTAAGTGACTTGCATGAAGTGAACTAAGCAGGTAAATGTCAATTACCATGACCGACAACTGAGAGTACATGTCACACGGCAGTTTTGTTTCTTTGGTCATAAGATGAATGTCTAAATGTTGGAGAAGTCCTTGAGAAGAAAACACAGATGATGTGGAATGATTCATGAGGCAAAACTAAATACATATGAGCAATAGTAATAGAGATGATAATAGAGAGTAATAGGGAATAACACATTTCTCATGTAGTCTCTAAAAGGGTTTGTGTACTTGGTAACCCTTTAAGTTGAACCCTTTTCATTTTTGATTTTAGCTTGCAATTATAACAGTGTTTGTCATTTGGTAGTTTAATTTTGGTTTGCTAAAGTTGCAACTCTAGTTCAGAGATCCACATAAATACTTGTAATAAAATATAATGGAAAGTGCTTTGAATAACATTTTAAATAAATATGAGAAAAGGAGTTCAGATCATAGCAGTGAAGAATTATTCCTCTGTTTCTCAGAGACCACAAGGGATTGAACTCTTATATTAAAAATGTCACACCATTATAAATCTTGACTTTATTGTACCTGGCTACATGATGTGTGTATGAGGGCTCTATATATATATTCACTCAAGAACCCTCATATACACATTATTTTGTTTTATTTTATTTTAGATTATTATTTTGTAGCCATCAGCCTTGCTAGTACAGGGATAATAATGTGTATTTATATATAGTGGGAACAGGAAACAGACAATTTAGTCAATTAATCAAAATTTGGAATTAAAATGTGAGGAATTGGCCATTAAAAAAAAGTTACAATCTGTGGAGTTTCAAATTTTGTAGGCACAGATTCAGGTGTGGATTAGTCAAGCTAAAATAATGAGATGACAAGAGAACTGCTCTCAACTCTGTAAGACCCAAAATGAGAATTAGATTATTCATTGGGATTTGGGTAAATACAAAATGGTCCTGATCCAGACTGTTTCAGGTTAAAAATGAACACAGGCAGTTACTCAGTGTTTCAAGTTTCTTCAGTTTAAGATTTACTGTCAAGGGAACAGAGGAAGCATCAAGGCCATCTTGTCTCTTACCAATTACAGTTTGAAGCCAGCACATCTGTGGCAGCAATTGACCACAAATCGTGACCTTGCAAGTAAAGTCCGTTCATATTTTTTCAAAGGACACAGCAAAAAGTAATTCAAGTCCACATGCAGTTTCCAAAGCTTAAATAGATTACATCTGCATATAGCTAAAACACTCCATACTACAAGAAAAGAACTAGGGCTGTAATCAACCAAAGAAATCCTTAGTCGACCAAGGTCTTGTCCTGCGCAACGATTAGACGAACTAAAAAAAACGGATGTTTTGACTGAACATTTTTTAAACAATTGTCATAGAGCATTTATAAAACAACAACGAAAAAACATCGAAAATAAATAAAACTATAATAATAATACAATTCTTTGAAAATTAAGTGATTTTTTTAACTGCAAGTGAGGAGCTCTGTCCTTGGTCTAGTGACAGTCACAATCACGCACCTGATCACACCACACGCTACAAAATAATATACCTGCTATCTGCCACATAATGAAACATCCTAACAAAAGCTCTCGTTTATACAGGCTGTATTCTTCTTTACTTACAAAGCTATGGGTTAACTTTTGTCCAGCCGATCTGTTAGGCGTTTTAAAACAACAGACAAAATAGCCTAAACAACAATCTGAAATCTAGGCTCTGTTGTAAGATAGCATATAAGTTTAATTTCGTTTTGTTACATTATTTAGGCTACTTTCAAATGAGTCAAGTGTACAAATAAAAACCTATTAAGAAAACAATCTATTGAGTCAGTATGATAAAGCCGTTAAAAGAGCTGCTCACGTCTTTTGCGCGCTAAGTTCGATTTCAAATAGGCACGTAATGTGCGCGTTCATAATGGAGCAACGCGGTCGCCACCGTCGCCTACCTCCACAAAGATGTAGCCAGACAAAAGATTTAGATTTCTTGGACATTCTGTCGACTAAAGTAGCGTGAACTGAATGAATACAGCAAAACTACCTACCGGTACATCCCTTACTGAGCGCGAGCAGCAGCGCAGCCAGTAGGTGCGGTTCCCGAGTGTGTTATGTGTGTGCGCTAAACTGTGGCGCAGTTATAAGAAATAGCCTAAATTAAAGCATTTAAAGATGGGGGTAAAACATAGGATAATTATATTTAGAATACAGTAATAAATAACTGCTTTATAAAGGAATAAATATCAAGGAGTAAATCATTGAAAATGTATTTCTATTGGCAAAAAAAAAAAATGCGACTGGTCGACCATTGACGACCAATAAGAATTTCAGTCGACCAAGACGGCATGGACTGATTAGTCGACTAAACGACTAAAGTTGACAGCCCTACAAAGAACGTTAACAATAATGAACGAAAAATTAACTAAATGATAAATTAACTCGAAGGGCCCTATTTTAAGGACCTAGGCGCATGATCTAAGTACACTTAAGCTGTGTGTCCAGCAAAATGTTTTTCCACATGCCTGTCGTTTGTTTTCAATGGGAGTGTTTTTTTTGTTGTTGTTTTTTCAGCGCTGAAGCGCCGAGCGCCCAACGTTTTTACTGCCCGCCGAGAGTTGAAGAATGTTCAACTTTGGATAAAACGCAGCGCTCATCACTGTTACTTTTTACCAACCCATCCAATCACAGTGGAGGAGGGGCGGGACTAAACCACACTGACCAACTGTCACAACATTCTTTCTGTACTACGACATCAACCAGCAGAGCTAGCCGAACATCATGGATGAAAAATACATTTTTAAAATGAAACAAATTATCTGCGAAATCAGTTACAAGTTAACTGTGCTGTGGATTTTCTGTATCATAGCAACGGAAAAAACGATGCGCTGCCAAAACGCTCTCAAGCGCCCACAGCTAGGCATCTTCAGCAGAGCGTCTAGCATTTTCTGCTAGCTAAAAACGCTTTGGTGGACACACGCCCATATGGCGTATTCAAATCCACTTTTGCTAGTTTATCGGTGGGAACAATGGTCAGTGCGCCAGGCACATGGTCTAAAAAGAGCTGTCCATATTCTCTTGAAGGTTGTATCAGCGATTAGCCTGACTTCGTCATACTCAAATTCTAGTCAGAACGTGAGTCTGAATCTGCTCCATAGGGCTTTGATTATGAGGCGGGTCTTAACCGAACCAGGAAAAAAAACTCTGCACTCAATTGGATAGTCAGTAGACCTACAACCAATCTGAGCAACGCAGTAAGTCAACTACTTTGCATAGCACAGTTGTCAACTACATATCTTACTTATTTTAGAAGTAAAATAACGAGTATTGCTTCTTTTACTTGGTCCTCCATGAGTGCGACCAAAGGAGAAACCACAACGACCACAGGCTTTTCATTACGTCCCATCTTCTTAGCGACTGTCAGAGCCAGCTGATAAGTTACACATTTGCTGATCATGTAGGAAGGACAGCAAAAATTTCTTTCCTATCGACAAATGCCTTGATTGCAGTTCTCTGTTCGTCTATTAAAATGAATGCGCTGTCGATTTATTTCACAGCAGACGCGACAGCGGAATCTATATCGAACTTCCCGAACCAAAAAATGTTGTGGCGGGGTTCGGCTGGCATCCAGGCTAATCAGCGTTTGCATTCACATTGATCAAATCTTTCCTAACGATCCGCTAGTTGCCTGCCCTATAAGCAGGCTGTCAAAAAAAATTTGTCTCTGTAGTCAGCTTCGGCTCTGAGATCTGCATACAAAAACGAATTGGTACAACCACCACTCAAAATCCAAATAAACAGTGTTCTAACCAATCACCGATAGGGGCAGGTGTTTGTTTTAGCGCTCGTTCACAGTGCTTGCACGCGAAGTCAGAGCTGAAGAATAAGCCAGCGCCTATCAACCCAATGCTACCAACGGACCAGATACTTTTAACATGGAAGAGGCAATCCCCAAGAAGAGGAGGATTAGGGCAAGGGAATATCGTCATTTCTCGTCAAAGAAACACATAATAATTGGGAAGGCTTTTGAATGGTGGAGAGAACTCAAAGAATTGAAACATTTTAAAATCGGACGCCAAGGTTGCATTGTTTCTTCTGGACAGGGGAGTAGCTTCTAGTGCTGTATGTGAAAATATAATTATTTAAAAAAAAAAACGGTTTTGTGTTGCTGTGTAAACTGGGAGAAACGGCGTTTTAGGTTCTCTCTTGTCGATTCCAGGATCCTGATTGGCTTGCATGGCTTTATCCTCAACCCCTACACTGCCACCAATAGGTTTGGCATAGTTATGATGGCGCTCAACGGCGTATTTATGCAGGTGTGTAAACGATGTTATTTTTGAAAACGGAGAGGGGGAAAATATTCGTTTTGCTAAATACCCGGCTTTGTGTAAACGTGGCCTTAGTGTGTGAGTTTTTCATGATGCATGAAACAGGAGGAAGGGGCGAGCTGACTTGGTTTGTTTGGAATCTCGCTTCAAGCACAAACAGAAGTGACGTCCCCCACAAACGCTGATACAACCTTTAATGAGTAATGGGTGTGTTTTGGGATTTACATGAGTTAAACCAATCAGAGTCTCATCTCCCTTTAACGCCATTAACGCATTTCCTTTAAATGCCAGTTGCGCTCACACCATCGCGGATTTGCTTAGCAAAGCTGTGCAAGTTATCAAGGACAAAGTCAACAAGTCTCACACAAGCTTCTGGTTCAACATCAGATCTGCTGTATGATCTGCAGTGGGAGTAAAGAAACCTTTCCCACAAAGGGTAAAAGGAACTGAATAACTCTTCCGTCTTCACGTTCTGAACACAAGATCTTTAGGTGTTTTCATCAAAACAAAGACGTCTTGGTTTCCCTCGGGTTGACCTCTACTATAAGGTGCTTGTTCCTCTAGCGACAAGAGGTGCGCAACGGTCTTTGATGACAGAATCATAGGTCTTACGATTTAAGAAAGCAGAAATATTACATATGGCGTCAATGACAAAAGTTTCTTTTTCATAGACATAATTTTAATTATGCAGTCAAGCAAGCAAAGTAGCCTATACTTTTGTTTGCTGGATTACAACATGCATGAGTGTTGTTCATAAAATTAAGGACATTCCCCATGACAACACTGGCATCGGAAGGTGTCAAACATTGCA
Source organism: Hybognathus amarus (assembly GCA_030378365.1). Taxonomy (NCBI): domain Eukaryota; kingdom Metazoa; phylum Chordata; class Actinopteri; order Cypriniformes; family Leuciscidae; genus Hybognathus; species Hybognathus amarus. The sequence continues at coordinate 419,757 of JAQIUQ010007182.1, forward strand.
CATGTCCACTGTGCGTTTTTTTTTTTTTTTACATGTGGAACAAATGTGGACCATTTTCATCAAGACTTGATGAAATTCACAGCTTTGTCAGCAGAGTCTTGTATTTCCAGCCTCCAAGGCCAAGTTGTGGAATCCACTTCAAAATAAATATACTGTATGTTCCCTCTATTTCATTAAGCAATTTATTTTTCCAGAACAGAAAAAAATTGGCCTTGAACAAGATAATTGGTGGAATCTATCTAGGTAAAAATGTGTCTCTTTCAGTTAGCGTGCTACTAACATTTCACTCACTCTTTAGGCCTTATCTTACACCCGGTGCAATGCAGCGCCAAGCACAACGCCGATCCAGTTATCAATTTTACGTCCTGTGCCATGTTGTTTAAATAGCAAATACATTTGCGTCCATTTGTACGCTCATGGGTGTGAGTGTCTGAAAATGTGGTGTGTCAAGGAGTGTTGTTGACGCGTTGCTATTTTTAGCCAACAGAAATAGACTGAGCCATTCACCAACTGAAACCTTGTCTAAAGTCAATGGCGCAATATATTGTTTGTTTAAAGGTTCTCTAAGTGATCCTGGGTGACGTCACTTCTTTGTTGACGTTCGAACTATTGTCAAACAAAATGGAGGCTAGCTAGACCCTCCCTTCTCCGCATTTCGTCTCCTCCCCCTCGCTTTCGTGCTTCCTGAAACAGTTGTGAACGTGCATTTCTTAAAGGGAAAGAAGCTCACATGCTAATGCTGCCGCTGTAATAATGGCTCAACCAACTCCTTCATGCTCTGTGTGAGTTAATTGAATAAGTTTTGTTCTTTAAATCAAATTATACAATAGATATGGGACACACTGGGTTAGCAAGTGATTTGTGAGCATAAAGGAAAGTCTAAGTAGTCACTACAAACAAAGTAGAGTTTTATTGATACTTATCAATGTTACCCAATCTTAGCAAGTCAGCCAAGTGCTTTTATAAATTGCAGAACAGAATACAGAAAGAGAAACATAATTTGAAAATCGTGGTTATAATTATAGCTTCCATACAAGGACGCAATAATAGCAAGATAACGTTAGCGTCGCGTTTCCCAGTGAGCATAAACAACGGCGTCGGCGTAAACAAATTTAGTCAAAGTTGCCAATACTCTATAAATTAACATTCAAATTCCTAACAAACAGTGGATGAAAACAACCATTCACATAAATTGTCGGCCTACTATTTATTTGTTGATCATTTACAATACAGATTAATCACTAGCTGCTACAGACATGTTATATTCACTAAAGTTAACGCCAACTGCATAGTTCTAGCTAATTATATACTTGTGTGGGTTTGGCGAACATAAGCATCAATTAAGAACAAAAAAAAAAAGAATTTAGAGTTCTCTCCAACTTTCGAATGCTTTACCGATGTAAATTCAGTACTTTGCACGTTCTTTATCGTTCTTTATGCGCTGTCTCTTTGGTCGTGTGTCGGCCATTATTCAAACTTCCCTTTTGATGCTTCTCTCTCCTTCACACTCCCCCTTCATGTGCACTAGCCCCACAGACCCACCCTCACTTCTTGCCAGTGATTGGCTGGAACACTGTTTGTTATGTTTCGTGGTGCGGGTGAGCCAAGCTTGTTTTTGTTGCCGTTTGTGGAGTCTGTGGTGTCTACAGAAATCATGTTTTTTTTACAGTGTGTTCAGGGGACAGGCAGCTAGCGGATGGTGAGGAGATGTTTGCTATATGTGGCCTGATACAGAGCACCTTTAAAGAGTGCGTTAGTAATGTGCACCTATAGGCGGGACCGCAATGCACCTATAGTACACTCAGGGACCTACAGCAGCACAGAAACATGGCAAATATTTCAAATAAAAGGATTATAATAAAAGATCATTATTGTGTGCGTAACGTTTTAGTGAAATCCGGATTGTCCCGTAGATGGTCTACTTGCATGCTTTTTGCGCACAATGGTCTGCTTGCGCACTTTTTGCGCACGTAGATGGTCAGACCTACGGGACAAAGTGGATGCGCGTTGTGGATGCACATCACTAATGCGCCAATTAAATGACAAAAATAATATTATGGCATCGCCATTGACCAACTAAAACCTGGTCTAAAGTCACAGTCTATTTCAGTTGCCTCAAAATAGCCAACAAATGGGCGCAAATGCATTTCGTATTTAAACAACGTGGCACAGGACTTGAAAATGATACCTGCGGAGGGCTGAAACTAGTAAAAAACACTTGTCGTGCCCATAGGCTTTAATGGCAGGATTAGTCAAATAAGCTTTTAATGGATTAACTAAAAATGTTACTTGGACTGAAACAAAGCTTTAAAAACTTTTTTAAATGCATGTTTCTTTGTTATGGTGCATTGCAGCTCCAACCGTTAACTATTCCAGATTCGAAGTTGTCACTCTCATATTGTCTGAGGTTGAGTCTATGATAATTAGTTGGGTTAGATTAACATAGACTTTGATCAGTAAATTCTGTGCTGTAATCAATATTGCTTGTGATATTTTCTCACAAACGCAGCACACACTGGACAGATGGGCACCTTAATGCACCATTAAAACTGCACCCATCATCATTTACAGTGAAAAGATACATTTTCAATTTAATATTTACTGATTGTTATCGAAATTTCCTTTTCTTTGCCCTAACCTTCCGTTCAGCCCCCAGAACAGCTGGAACGGTAAGAGGACCTGAGGGAAAACTTCAGTTCTTGGCATCAACATGGAGCCTGAAGATAAAACCTGCTTTGACAAAGACATCAAATGTACATTTAGATAGTCTTAATGGTGGTTGGAAGATGTCTGTGTGGATTAATGGTTGGATTGGAAACATGGTTGGATTTTATTGTTTGTGCTGGGGGTGATGTCAAGGTTTTATACACTTGAACAGACGCTTTGTAGACCAGGCAGTGTCTTTTTGTATTGGGCTCTATGGACATGCCAGATGGGTTATTTGGTGTGCTGCTGCAAATACAGCCTTCCTGTTTATGGTAAAAGTCCTCAGAGGCGCTGCTTGTAAAAGCATGAGGGAGGAATTAACCAGATTTGTCCTCAAAGGCTGTTCACTGCTTGACTTCTACAAAAGACATGTTGGAAGAAAGTTAAGTATTTTATTTTATTTATTTTTTTTCCATGAAAATAATTTGTCCCTGCTATCGAAATTAAGAAATTATAGTGTTGATGATGGTCCTACAGCCTGTAAATGGCAGAAAAGAATCTGGGCATGGCCTACTAGCCAATCAGAAAACTTTGGGACAACCTTCTGCCAATGGTGTGAGCTTGGGGACGGGGCAACTTGTCATTTAAAGGGTAACTAAACCCCTGATCAGAGCCTGACTCCACCCACTGGCAATATTTGAAAATGCTGAAAAAGTGGGCTGATCCCATCGGAGATAGAGGGGACGAAATAGATGCTAAAACACTCTATCCTGATCGTTTTCAATACTCACAATTCCAACTCCTGACTCCCTACAGTGGTTTTGACGACACAAGATGGTTTTAATACTGCCAAGTGCGTAGCTCGCGTGGTGAGCTGAAACCTGCATACGTCACGAAGTGCGGAACATCCAATAGGAAAATTCAACTGCAGTAGCCACTGTTCAACCTGAAGAGGGCAGCACTAAGACGTTTTTACACCATATATTGTAGAAATAGAACACTTTATAAACAAATGTCAAAAATGTTACTCGAATCAATGACTGGTATTAATAAAGATCCATTCTTACAGATCATTAACTAAAAAAAGTTGGTTAAGTGTTTAGTTACTCTTTAACAATCAATAGGGTTGCGTCTGAAATGGAGTAGGTACGACTTTAGAATTAGTAATTTTCACTGCCATAAAAAAGCATGTTCTATATAGTGTGAAAATGTCTGATAAAAATAATTCTGTGACGAAGTAAATGCTACTGAAAAAACAAATGTAATTTCTACCCGAATAAGTTAGTTCAGGCAAGAATAAAAAAGAACCAAAAACAATATATAAAAACAATAATATAACTATATTAGTACTCGATTAAAGCTTGTAGAAATAAAAGCGTAAATATCAATGTTACAAAATTAAGTAAAACCTACTCAACTTTCTGATACTGGTCAGGGCTCGACATTAAGGCTTGTCCGGGGACAAGTGGATATTTTGTAGGACAAGTAGAAGAGAAAATTAGTTGCCCGATTGGACACAGTTAAATTTCAAACAAAATAAAATGCCATGTTACTTCACGTTATGTGCCACTCGTTACGTCTATTTTACAGATTTAATTTTACCGATTTGAAACGAACACATTTTTCGCGCTCCCTGTGAATGTCCTGAATGTGACTCACAGAAAGACGCGCGGCAGTAATGTGCATGCACAGACCGCGCGTCACAAGTTCTCTTCGCGCTTGAACGAACATCAACACACACAATTAAGCCAAAATGTCATTTGTCGAGTATCTTCATAACATTAGAGCAGTCTTATGATGGACATAAAGAGTTGTGACTCGTGAGAGAATGAGGCGCGTGTGAGACCGCGTCTCTGTCCACAGCAGCTGCTCTTAAAGGGCCAGCTACCAATAAAGCGTTCTGTCAGTAAAGTTAATGAAAGAACAAAGGGAACAGAGAAAATTACTCGCTGCTCTTGACTAAAGAACTTCACTTCAGCTTCAATAAGAAGTAGTCTATAACTTTATTCAATTTCTGTATATCCTACCTGTTACAGTTAATTTTTATCCAGACATCAATGGCTTATTGATCATTACAGGTGTTATCAATCATTTAGTTGTTATTGCTAATTTCAGAATTATCACTAATCATTTGGTTTAGAACCAAACAATTTGACTCATGAAACCATTTGTTTATTATATTGCAATCGCATATCACAACTGCAGTATTGACCTCAATAATCGCAATATGACATTTTCCCTAAATCATGCAGCCCTAGATAAAATTATAAATCTTTACCCGGACAAGTGACTTTTGTGCATGGACAAGTGAAACATAAATTTACTTGTCCGAAGGACAAGTGCCTCAAAAAGTTAATGTCAAGCCCTGCTGGTATTCCCATAATGCACTGGGGCATGACTAATTAATAATATTGCATTTTAATGCTTTCTTGCTATATCACTTTATCATTGCTTTTGTTGTTGGGTTTAGTTACTTGTGGTTTTGTGAAATCACATCTACGTTAATGTGTAGATTAAAACACATTGACATGCTTAATGTGAATTTAATTCAAACTCCAAATCAAAAATTCAAAGGGAGCCTATGAAAACTTTTTTTATCTCCTAAAAATCTAAAATCTGAAACATTTCATACTTGGCTATGTCAATATTCTGTTTTAATTAAACAAGCATAAAGGGAAAATTCAGAGAATATTCAGTTCAATCTGCCACCATTGACATAAAAGCTCAACATAATTATGAGCATTAACAGATCACAATTTTTTTCCTGATGTTAACTGCAGAGCTGCATAACGATAGGTGACTAATTAAATGCCGCTATGATAGAAAATTAACAAAAATAGGAGTATTGAAATTCAACTGAAGCAATATCAAATAGGCTAGAAGTTATATTCATAAATTCACGTTCATGCATTTATGAAACAGTGTTTCCACCACAGAGTTGCACGTAATTGTGCGTAAATCTGTTTGCGTGCTGAATCTTTAATCGTTTTGCTGCCGTCTGAATGCTGATTTCTTTCTATCGAGCTCTATGTAGATAGTTTTTTTATCAGTGAATGTCTTTTTTTTCATCTTTCTGCCTGAGCTGTTTATTTTGTCCAGGCTTTAAATGGCGATATGTTATCCTTTCATATCTCCACCAACTACCCAATCACTCCCAAAGGTTGCCGTACATCTATCAAGATCAGACAGGCACACTCATCTCCACATCTTGATTACTCAGATTTTATAATGCGGCGAGCGAGAAACCATGAGGCTGGCATCCCTGTAAACACAGCAGGCGTGGAAGCGAGCAGCCGAACGGCATCGGGTGAAATATCAACCGACCTCCCCCGTAACAGATCCCATGGGAACCATTGAGTGTGGATGGAAGGTATATTATGATAACGGCCTGGATCTCATTCCAATTAACGAGCTCTTATCCGTGCCGAGGTTGAAACGTGGTGGTATATTTATGCAAAGCCATCTCCTGAAATCCCATTATCTGTGGCCTTTCTTTATCTGACAATAAGATGGTGCAGGCTTTCATTAAATTTAAAAATGTATGTGTGTGAGTCCTCACATGCATGTTTCAGTTAACACTTGAGATGTAATACGAGGTGGGATCATTTCAAAAATAGGCTACAATAACGGTTAGTTTGGGTCTTAAGGGATATTCAGTGAACCGTGTGTGTCTGACTCGAAGGACCCAACCAGAACGGTCTGTTGCCTCATGTCGAACCTCGTTCTGCTGAACAGACAAACCTTTGACTTGGCATTTCATCCCTGAAATGTGCTGACTGTTTAAAAGAGCTCATTCAACTTCTGACCACAGTGAAGCGCCAAACTAATGGCCTTTTCATTCACTTGGCAGAGATCAGGCCATCGTACAATAGGCTGCAGAGTTTGATTTTAACGGCAATGACTATTTATAAATAAATAAATATTTGGTTTAAAAGAAATTTAAGCCTTTTTAAGGACAACAAAAAAACAACAACAAAAAAATCACCACTACAGCCTATTGGATCAAAAATCGTATCACATCTGTATTGCTGCCTTTATGATTTTTTTTTTTTTTTTGAGTTTATGGAGAAATGCTTTGTATAAGATGTAGAGCATCTAATTACCATTATGCATTTTTTCCCTATTTTTGGTTTTGTGGAGAAATTGTTACCAGAACAGCACAAAACTATTGTTGACCAATTGTTGCCGTCTTATACTCATTGGTCTTAAGCTTAAAGGGATATTTCATCTAGTACTTGCTGGTTTCACCAAAAATTGCTATCACGATTTTTTTTTTCAAAATTAAGCAGGTTTTCTGGTTTGAATAAAGTTGCAATTTCGAGATATAAAGTCAGAATTGTGTGATAGTCACAATTCTGAGAAAAAAAGAGAATTCGTATTTTTTTTCTCACAATTGCGAGTTTACATTCGCAATTCTGACTTTATAACACATAACTGCGAGTTTATATGTCAAAATTCTGACATCTTTTATCAGAGTTGTGAGATATAAACTCGCAATTGCGAGTTATCAGGCCAATTCTAAGGGGGAAACGTTTTTTTCCCCAGAATAGTTTATACCTCGCAATTCTTACTTTATATCTCGCAATTCTGACTTTATAACACGCAATTGCGACTTTATATTCGCAATTCTGACTTTATAACATGCAATTGCGACTTAAGATCATGCAATTCTGACTTTGTATCTCGCAATTCTGACTTTATAACACCCAATTGCGACTTTATATCACGCAATTCTGACTTTATAACACAATTGCAACTTTATATCACGCAATTCTGACTTTATAACACCCAATTGCGACTTATATCACGCAATTCTGACTTTATAACACAATTGCGACTTTATATCACGCAATTCTGACTTTATAACATGTAATTGCGGCTTTATATCTCGCAAGTCTCACTTTATATCTCGCAAATCTGACTTTATAACACGCAATTGCAATGTTATATCTCGCAATTCTTACTTTATATCTCGGAATTCTGACTTTACAACACGCAATTGCAATTTATATCTCGCAATTCTGACTTTATAACATGCAATTGCGACTTTATATCACGCAATTCTGACTTTGTATCTCGCAATTCTGACTTTATATCATGCAATTCTGACTTTATAACACGCAATTACGACTTTATATCATGCAATTTTGACTTTATAACACGCAATTGCGACTTTATATCAAGCAATTCTGACTTCAAATCTCGCAATTCTGAGAAATAAAGTCAGAATTTAAATTCACAAATCTCACAATTGCGAATTTACATCGTGCAATTCAGAGAATAATTGCGAGATGTGCGCAATCGTACATTGTGAGATGTACAATTAATGTACGCAATCAAATATTAGTGTCACTTGATGGTGGATCTGGTCAAGATGTCGGCGATCAAAATATTGATTTTGAAGAATAAGTTTGACATGGAGAAAATAAGCCAGATGTTGAATGTTCTGGGATATGAGCTCTGACGATGACGGTGATGATGGGAAAAAGCAAAGCACCCGCTCAAATTGAACCCTTCCAAGCCCCAAAAGCTAATGAAATCTGTCTTTATTCTAATCTTTTATAATATTAGAAGTTTTATACATTGCGATAGTTAGAGATCCATCCGTGTTATGCCTGGTTCAGATTACACGATTTTAGCCCGATTTTGGCATGATCTGTTTGACGTAAGGTGTCGTGGGATTCGTAAACGACAAGTGTCAGGATTCGAATCGTATCGTCTCGTATAGTGTGTCATAGTTGACGAGAACCTACGTCACGTCTGCGATGCTTCACGACATTTCGACAAAAAGACTAGCATGTTTAATTTTAACGGTCGTCCACGACGGCTCCGTCACAATTATGAGGTTGACCAATAGGAGCACAAAAGCTTTTCCGTACACAACTTTCAAAATGGCGAAACGAAAGAGAGACGATGGTGCTAACATTAAAACTAAAAGTAAAAATATATAAGAAAATAATATTTTACCTCAAGTTCTCTTTGGATGATTGACAGCCCATACTGTCCTCATACTGCCCTCCTTTCTTTTTTACTTTTTTCTGAACACAGGACAGCCACTACAACACTCACCGATTCATCCATTGTTTGTTTACGTTCGTTTCCGGAAGTCACTCGCTACTTTTGCCTTCTCGATCACTTCTCGCGTGCCGTTAAAGGTGGCATGCCATGACTGGTCAGGAAGCAACGTGTAGTCTGACGTGTCTTGTCCACGACACGACAAGATTTTAGGAGTCAAAATCGCGTAATCTGACACAGTGACTATCATAACAGACAAAAAAATTGTGTAATTTGAACCAGGCATTAGATACAGTTCCGGGTCGCTAAAGGCCCGAATATGTAATAGTGATAGGACAAACATGTATGCATTAAAGGGTTAGTGTAAAATGTATGCAGATTTCGCACACGTAAGTGAATAAGATAAATATTTTATTTTGTATCTTGATTGACACTGGTTACTATAGTTCGGCGATCCACAGAAGAAGAAAAAATTTTTTTTACTAATGAAAGGAATTTAAAAAAAAAGACAATTTAAATTTTACGAAGGACCGGTAATAAAATGTGCGAGGATACCTGCTAAACATCCGTGATTCGCAGACTCCCTCATCCACCATTTCCATAAATTCCCAGGTAATTTTATGGACCAGATCCAATATCCACAGTCATCTTGACTCCTGCCAAGCCCAGCTGCACACACCGTGATTGATTAGCACAAGTCCTTTGCTCTGCGTCGCCTCTAGGCCAGGCAGGTGGCTTGAGCTCCCATAGTCTCACACGTATCTCTCTCTCTCAGAAACACACACACACTTGTTGACACTTTATTGCAATAGTGGTCAAAATCCGTCACAACTGTGCAAATATGCTGGAGGTGTCTCTCTTCCAGATATTTTCATGCATTGTTAGTTTATGATGAGAGTTTTTACGCTTCACAGCTCAGGAAGTGTCTGCAAAGTTATGGCGGTTTCATAAATACAATTTGCTTCAGTAGAAATTCACATCAGAAATGAGGTTTCATGACTATCAGCAGTTTCAACAAAAACATTGTGGTGATGCTATGGTACAGTGAATGTTTCAAATAGTAATACCATGCAAGGGTGTACAAACAATTCAGGAAATGCATAAGGAAATGTAACTGTAATTGTTAATTTAGTGAGTTTAATTAATACAAAAAAAGTAAATATTAACCAATTACTATATTCCAATATATATGTAAATGCCATGCAAGGCTGTAAAAACAATTGCAACGAAAACTAAATACATTTAAAAAGAACAAAAACTGCTTACATTTTGATATTATTTATGTTTAATATTAAATATGAATTATTATTATATATAAATGTATTTTTTTAATTAATAATCTTGTTAATTTAAAATTTTGTGATTTTTTTTCATTAAATTATGAGGAAAATGTACATGATACATGTCTAAACTTATTTTAACGTGTTTACTAACAATAAAATTAAAAAGAAAATGGTTGTGGCACTATTACAAGGACAATTTGTACAGCAAATAACGCAAAATAATTAAATATACGTTTGAATTTTCTTGGAAAAAAAAGTCATTTGTTATACTTTGTTTTCAGTGTACGAAAGTACGTATGGGGCTTTTGTTAAAAGGTCATTTTCATGCATCAGGACTCTAAATAGAAATTGATTAAGCCTACAAATAAAATAAATAAGTCCTAATTATTTTAATTATTAGAATTTATAATTCAAATATTCTAATAATGTCTTGTTTCTACAAAACCATTTCCACTGGACAGTTTTGAGGCAAGTCTTAAATGGAAATTCACTCAGTGTGGAGTTAAAAGGCTAGAGTGAATGAATTATTTCTATCCTTCAAGAGAAACCTTCAATGTTCACGGAGTGAAAGCCTTTTCCTTTCCTAGGCTGTGTGGTCATGACAGCGACTCTGCAGATGTTTCAAAACTATCTGTTGCATGTCTCCTCTAACACATCCAAAACTCTGCAGATTGACTTTTATTTAACCTCTGAAAAGTCTCTTACATAATGCCCCAACTCTGGTCTTTTCACTGGCTGCCTATAACTGCTTCAATTTAGCTTTTACTGCTACCAGTGGCCTCATCCTGCACGGCTTCTAGTCCATCAAAACGGCACATCCAGGTCTACTGTAGCTGTTCAAATCAGATACCACTGCTTGCTGAAATCCAACATAGCCAAAAGAAGCCTCTCTAACCAACTACATCCATTCAAAGACTTCATATCTTCATTAAAAAACAGCTATCATTAGATGAATACAATCCGTCCCCCTTGGGTAAATTTCCTTAGTCAAGAGTCCATTGAAAATATAAAAATTAACTCATTCTCCACCCTTGATAAGTTTCTCTGGCAATCCATGTTTTCACTGCTATGCATAAGGGGGCGCTGTTACACATCTTCTGAAAGAGTACACAATCTCTTGGATACAAAAACAATAGTGAGTGATTAAAATCGTTCCACAATCTGTCTTTGGAGAAATATTGTAGTATCGTGCTACAGTGCACATTCTATCAATTGCAGTTCTGGTATCTCATTCCCAACATACAATGTAAATCTGATATGAATAAAACACTTTGTCAAATTATACCAAATTACTTACCGTATTTGTATTCAAATGTCTGAAACAAAACAAACTATTATGAACTGAATAATTGTAATATATAACGAACGCTGAGCATCCTTCCGTCCTGGCTCATTCCAGCCAATGTGCAAAAGCACATTTTAATTTAGCAGTTGATAATGGGATGCACATGTGAGCACGTTATTCACATACTGTTCTGTTATAAACTGTTCAAGAGCTCTAAACTGTCAAATACACAGAAGGTTTCCATAAACACAGTTATTTATATCTTAACTGAACTTGAAGCTTTCAATGTGTGTCAGTATATTAGATCTGCGTGTTCATTCCTAAAGTGACCGCAGCCTAATAAACCTACTTCTTTGTGTCATGTTAATCAAACAACAAAATGCAAAGACAAAAATACCTCACTGATCTTGACTAAATAAATTCAGTAGTTTAATAAGAATCTGTGTAACTGTTTAAGCTGCAATATCTAGCTACTGGGGTGCCTCAGGGCTCAGTGCTTGGACCATTTCTCTTCTCTATTTACATGCCATTACTTGGATCTGTCATTCAGAAAAGTGGGGTTTTTTTTATCCACAACTCTACCTCTCACTCCATCTAGATGATCTGACTGTAGCTGCTCGCATCTGGCCTGCCTAACGGACGGACATTTCTTGTTGGATGAATGACCACCACCTTCAACTCAACCATGTGAAGACAGAACAACTTGTGGTCCTGGCCAACCCAACACTTCATCACAACTTCTCCATTCAGCTAGGCTCATCATCCATAACTTCAAGGTCAGCCAGGAACCTTGAGATTGTGATTAATGATCAATTGAACTTCACATTGCTAGAAATGTCCGGTCCTGCAGATTTGCCTTAGAAAACATTAGGAAGATCAGGCCCTTTCTATCAGACCATGCCAAATAACTCCTTGCCCAAGCACCTGTTCTATCCAGACTGGACTATTGTAATGCTTTCTTGGCAGGCCTTTGAGCATCAACTGTCAAACCTCTGCAACTGATCCAGGATGCTGCTGCAAGAGTGGAATTTAACAAGTTGAAGAGAGCGCACGTCTTCATTAAAGTGCCATGAAATCCCCTGTTTTTGCCTGGTCCTTCACGCCTCAGAGTTTGTGAAACACATCTCCGTAGTCCAACACTGGCAAAGATTCAACCAGCTTTTAAAGCAAGAACGGTTTCTGAAGTAAAACCCCAGCTTTAATGTCGATTTAGTAAGTAACTGTGTAATATGCTAATTAAAAGACATTTTGCATTAAAAACATTTTCACAGAGGTTATTATAAATATATATATATATATATATATATGTATATATATATATATATATATATATATATATATATATATATATATATATATATATATATACACACATATATATATATATATATATACACACATATATACATATATATATATATCTATATATTATAAACCAAAGGCCACAAAATAGAGCCCTGTGGTACTCCAGAATTAACGATAAGTTTGTTAAAAAATAAATAATGCAGCACATGATTTACATTCATCTAAAGCACCAGTTATGTCATTAAGGCTGACCTTTCTTAGTAGCGGTGGTAGTGCTATGATTTTTCCTAAAACCAGACTGAAAAACAGATAGAATACTATTACTAACCAGGAACTGTTTTAATTGTTCACTGACGATAAATTCCAAAATAATAGCCATCACTGATAATTTAGAGATTGTATGATAATTGTCAGCACTGGTAGAACAAGGGCAGATTTCCAATCTTCACGAACACTATTATGTTCCAGTGATAAGTTTAAGATGTAAATCAATGGCTCATCAATGATTTCTGCTGCAAATTTAAAATAAATATGAGCTTAATCTCATCAGGACGTGCAGATTTACGAATATCCAGTTTTTAAACGCCTTTAAGACTTTATGACTCATAATAAACTTAAAATTGAATCTAGTCTTCCCTTGAGTCACATATGTTCAGAGTATTTTGATCAGATAATACACTTAATATAGATCCTGCTGATACGAAATTCTTGTTAAAGCAATTTACCATCTCGGTTCATTTGGTTATTTGCCTTTCATGTATTGTTAATTGGTGGGGAAACCATTAGATGAATGAGTGGGGGACAACGACTTGAGTTTCCAAAAAGTAGTTGGGTTATTTATATTTCTTGTTTCATTAATATAAAACTCAGATTCACTGAATCACAAAATTCCTTAAACTGGTTTGACACTTATGACAACCAATCCCAGTTTAAATCACTCAGCAATAATAGTTATTGTGCCATGGGGGGCGTGGTTCAGCGGTGTCTGCAGCGGGAGAGCGGGGGAGGAGCCGAGCGGGAGGTAAGCGGATCAAGTTCAAATGATGAACACCTGTCTGTGATTGCAGTGATTGGCGGTGGAGAGCGTATTTAAGCGGGCCAGGTAAACGCTGCAGTTTGAGAGAGACTGGATCTTGTGTGTCGTGGCCAGCTGATGAAGCCCTTGTTCATTGACGACGGAAAAGCTGTAAACAGTGGAAAGAGTGCTACGTCTGTGACGAGGAAGCTGTGATCAGCGGGAATGAGTTTGAATACAGAGTGACTGTTTTGTTTATTGTGAAGTGCGCTTAGTCGCCGTGGAAAGAGTTTGTTTTGTGAATAAAAAGACACACAAGATCCATTGCCGACCCCTTGTCTCCATCCATCACCCACACTGCTGAACCTTTCAGATCATCACACTGGTGCCGAAACCCGGGATGGATGGGGAAGCCGCTGCCAGAGGATCCTCACCAACGCCGTTTGCGGAGATCATCCAGGCGCTTGCGGGCCTCCACCAACAACACCAGGAAGCCCTGTTAAAGCTGGAGGAGCAGCAGGACCACCGACTCGCCGCGCTCCTCCTGGAGCAACGAGAGGCCCGCGAGCAGTTCCGGAGCTGGCTGGACCAGGGGTCCGGCCTCCGGCCGCGGCCCCAACGCTACATAAAATGGGTCCCCAGGACGACCCGGAGGCCTTCCTGGACCTCTTTGAGAGGTCTGCCGCGGCCGGGGGATGGCCGGAAGCTGACTGGCCGATGCGCCTCCTTCCATTGCTGTCGGGGGAGGCGCAGCTCGCAGCCCAACAACTGCCAGTCAGCAACCTCCTGGTCTATAAAGACCTAAAGCGCGCCATCCTGCAGCGGGGTCGGCCGGTCTCCGGAGCAGAATCGGCAGCGTTTCCGGACCCTCGAGCTGGGGGAGACCGGTCGGCCCTTCGTCTTCGCGCAGCAGCTCCGGGACGCCTGCCGCAGATGGCTGGTGGCCGAGGGACGCGACGTCGATGGAGTCATCGAGCTGGTGGTGCTGGAGCAGTTCATCGCGAAACTGCCCAGGAAGACCGCGCAGTGGGTCCAGTGCCACCGGCCGACGTCGCTGGACCAGGCCATCACGTTGGCGGAGGACCAGCTGGTAGCGTGCCCTGGGGTCGGCGAACCCCCATCATTCTCTCTCTCTCTCTCCCTTCCCCTCTCTCTCTCGCCCTGTCCCTGCTCCCAGGTCCCGAGGCGGCGTCCCACCGCGTCCGGCGCCCCGCTGGAGATCGGGCCCGGCACCGGAGCCGAGCCCAGCGCCGCGCGCTCCGCCCCGGGGCGGCCCATCGTCTGGGAGCGCCCCTCCCGTCCCTGGCCCCACGCTCTCCTCACGCCAGTCCCTTGATCCCGCTTCCCGCCACCGGGGTGGCGGGGAGGCCTGGGGCCAGCCTGCTGGCGCTGTGGGGATCCGGGTCACTTCATTGATAGGTGCCCGGTGATGGAGGTGGACACGGTGATCCGGGTCCCCTATGCGCCACAGGCTGCCCCCGATCAGACGGGACTGTATCAAATACCTGTAAGTATTGAGGGGGATACATATCACGCTTTGGTGGATTCAGGTTGTAACCAGACCTCAATCCATCAAAGTTTGATTCAGCCAGTGGCATTGGATAAGAGCCGCGAGGTTATGGTGCGGTGTGTGCACGGGGAAATAATGGGATATCCTGTCGTGCCGGTTACTGATCCAATTCCGGGACAAAAGCATAGTGTGGAGGTGGCAGTTAATCCGCGCCTCCGGCACCCGCTAATTTTGGGAACTAATTGGCCGGGGTTTCAGTCTCTATTGGCTTGTTTGTGTGCGGGTGTTTCTGGGCAAAAACGAAAGCAACGGGCGGGAGCGACTGTTCAGGCCGGCGAAGCTGTGCCCGGACCATCGCGGCTGTCTCAGAGGAACCGAGCGCGACCGAAAATCAAATCTTTTCGGTCCGTGATGACTTTCCTCTGGAACAGTCCCGAGATGACACGCTGAAAAATGCATTTGAACAGGTCCGTGTCATCGATGGCCAGCAGGTTCGGCCGGAACAGCCGCTCACGTACCCTTATTTTGCTATAATTAAAGATAGGTTGTATCGGGTGACCCAGGACACCCAGACAAAACAAGATACAACCCAGTTATTAGTTCCTAAGAGCCGTCGGGAAATGTTATTCCAGGCGGCTCATTGTAATCCGATGGCTGGGCACCTCGGGCAGGCAGCCACGTTAAACCGTCTAATGACCCGATTTTTCTGGCCGGGCATTCATGAGAATGTGCGCAGGTGGTGCGCGTCTTGTCAGGAATGCCAGTTGGTGAACCCACCGGCCCATAATAAAGCACCATTGTGCCCCCTTCCGTTAGTCGAGGTCCCCTTCGAACGAATTGGCATGGACCTCATCGGGCCATTAGAGCGGTCAGCACGCGGGCATCGCTTTGCATTAGTCCTGGTGGATTATGCAACGCGATACCCCGAAGCAGTGCCACTGCGCAACATTTCGGCTAAAAGTGTTGCGAGTGCACTGTTTCAGTTAATCTCCCGGGTGGGAATCCCGAAGGAGATTCTCACCGATCAGGGCACGGCGTTTATGTCACGCACGTTACGCGAACTATATGAATTATTGGGCATTAAATCGATTCGTACCAGCGTCTATCACCCACAAACAGACGGATTGGTAGAACGATTTAATCGCACATTAAAATCCATGATTCGTAAGTTCGTGAGGGAAGACGCCAAAAATTGGGATAAGTGGTTAGAACCCCTCTTGTTCGCTGTACGGGAGGTCCCCCAAGCCTCCACGGGGTTTTCCCCCTTCGAACTTCTCTTTGGACGCCAGCCCCGCGGGGTTTTGGATGTCCTTAGAGAGGTTTGGGAGGACGGACCTTCAAATAGCAAAAACGAAATTCAGTACGTCCTGGACCTGCGAGCAAAACTCCACACTTTGGGGCGGCTCTCTATGGAGAATTTGTTGCGGGCCCAGGAGAAGCAAAGTCGGTTGTACAACAGGGGGGCTAAACTACGTAAATTCGCACCGGGAGAAAAAGTGCTCGTATTGCTCCCTACATCCAGCTCGAAATTGCTCGCCAAGTGGCAAGGGCCGTTTATGGTTACACGGCGGGTTAACGATCTTAACTATGAGATTGCTCGTTCAGATGGGGGGAACACATCAAATATACCACCTCAATCTCCTTAAAAAATGGAATGAGGTGGAGTCAGCGATGCTGGCGACGGTGGTGAGCGGAGAGGAGGATCTTGGTCCAGAGGCGAACATCAAAGTGCAATCCTGCCCCCTGGCGGTTTGTGGAGACCACCTCTCGCCGTCCCAGATCGCTGACATAAAACATCTACAAGCGGAGTTCGCGGATGTGTTCTCACCCTCCCGGGCCGAACCAATCTCATACAGCACCATGTTGAGACGGAGCCGGGCGTGGTTATTCGCAGCCGGCCGTATAGGTTACCTGAACACAAGAAAAAAGTGGTTCAGGATGAATTAGCGGCGATGCTGGATATGGGAGTAATAGAGGAATCCAACAGTGACTGGGCGAGCCCGATAGTTTTAGTTCCTAAAACGGACGGCAGCGTTCGGTTCTGTGTGGATTATCGCAAGGTGAATGCCGTATCGAAATTCGATGCGTATCCAATGCCAAGGGTTGACGAGTTACTTGATCGGCTTGGCACGGCTCGTTTTTATTCGACGCTGGATTTAACAAAAGGATATTGGCAGATCCCCTTATCCCCAATGTCCAAAGAAAAAACCGCCTTCACAACGCCGTTCGGATTGCACCAATTTGTCACACTTCCGTTCGGGTTGTTTGGGGCACCTGCCACCTTTCAGCGCTTGATGGACCGGATTCTCCGGCCGCATGCTGCATATGCCGCGGCATACTTGGATGACATTATCATCTATAGTAATGATTGGCAGCGGCATATGCAGCATTTGCGAGCAGTCCTCAAGTCGCTGAGGGGGCGGGCCTCACGGCCAACCCGAAGAAGTGTGCGATTGGGCGTGTGGAGGTTAGGTATCTGGGCTTCCACTTGGGTCATGGTCAGGTGCGTCCCCAAATTGACAAGACAGCAGCGATTGCGACCTGTCCGAGTCCCAAGACCAAAAAGGAGGTTAGACAGTTCCTGGGGCTAGCAGGGTATTACAGAAGGTTTGTACCTGATTATTCGGAGCTTGCTAGCCCGCTGACTGATCTAACTAAAAAGGGGGCTCCAGATGCCGTCCAGTGGACGGAGCAATGCCAGCAGGCTTTCACCCAGATAAAGGCTGCCCTGTGTGGTGGCCCGCTCTTACAGGCTCCTAACTTTGCTCTCCCTTTTTCTCTGCAGACAGACGCATCAGACAGGGGGCTGGGTGCGGTCTTGACCCAGGAGATGGAGGGTGAGGAACGACCGGTGCTGTACATCAGTCGTAAGCTCTCTAAGAGAGAGACGATGTACAGCACCATTGAAAAAGAGGCATTAGCCATTAAATGGGCCGTCCTCACTCTCCGCTATTATCTCCTGGGTCGAGAGTTCACCCTCTGTACTGATCACGCTCCCCTGCAGTGGCTCCACCGCATGAAGGATGCCAACGCGCGGATCACCCGTTGGTATCTGGCACTACAACCCTTCAAGTTTAAGGTGATCCACAGGCCGGGGGCTCAGATGGCTGTGGCCGACTTTCTCTCCCGGAGAAGGGGGAGGGGGGGGCTGCAGGCCGGACGGCTCCCCGGCCTGAGTCGGGCGGTGGGGGTATGTGCCATGGGGGGCGTGGTTCAGCGGTGTCTGCAGCGGGAGAGCGGGGGAGGGGCCGAGCGGGAGGTAAGCGGATCAAGTTCAAATGATGAACACCTGTCTGTGATTTCAGTGATTGGCGGTGGAGAGCGTATTTAAGCGGGCCAGGTAAACGCTGCAGTTGAGAGAGACTGGATCTTGTGTGTCGTGGCCAGCTGAGGAAGCCCTTGTTCATTGACGACGGAAAAGCTGTAAACAGTGGAAAGAGTGCTACGTCTGTGACGAGGAAGCTGTGATCAGCGGGAATGAGTTTAAATACAGAGTGACTGTTTTGTTTAGTGTGAAGTGCGCTTAGTCGCCGTGGAAAGAGTTTTGTTTTGTGAATAAAAAGACACACAAGATCCATTGCCGACCCCTTGTCTCCATCCATCACCCACACTGCTGAACCTTTCAGATCATC
>JAQIUQ010007183.1:0-17500 GCA_030378365.1 Hybognathus amarus
ACCCTCCACTGGGTGATAAAGGTCCTGTGAAATCAATTTGGAGATGTGTCCATGGACCTGTTGGTCTGGGTGCATGTGACATTCGCACCTTTACAGATTTTCCCACATTTGCTTTGAGGCATATCAAACATCTCCTACAATAATCATCAATGTCTCTCATCATTCTTGGCCACCACCAAGTTTCACTGATTTGAGCTTTCATTGCTTTTGCTCCAGCGTGCACTTTTCCATGATACAACTGCATTAGTTCTCTTCTTGTACCAATAGGCATCACTACTTGTCCTGTTGGAATTCTCCAGATTCCTTGATCATCCTCTTTCGCTCCTGCTTTTATCCATTGTTCTTTCTCTTCATCTGTCTCCAATTGATATGAAAGAAGATGGAGCTCAGGATTATCCTTGGTATTTTCCTTTACGAGGGTAACAGGTGTAAGAGGAAGTAGAGCTGCTTTTCTAGCTGCTGCATCTGCTGCCGTGTTCCCTTGAGTTTCTTTGGACTTGTCAGATTGATGTGATTTCACTTTGATCACTGCGGCTTCTCTGGGTAAGTGACATGCTGTAATCAAGCGACGAATTATGGAAGCATGTTGTATTTCGCTCCCATTGCTGGTGATGAGTCCACGTCTTTTCCACAGGGCAAGGTAGTCATGGACCACACCAAAAGCATAACGACTATCTGTATAGATGTTGACTCGTTCTCCTTCAGATAATTCAAAAGCTTCTGTAAGTGCTATAAGCTCAGCTACTTGTGCTGAAAGTTTCCCAGGAAGAGCTCCTTTCTTCAGAACAGTTCCATCAGCTTCCACTACAGCCCATCCAGTATGTCGTTTTCCATCAACATAATAACTGGATCCATCGACCCATAACTCCTTGTCTGGATTTTCAAGAGGGATTGGATTAACAGGACCAAGACTATCTTCTTCTACTTGTTTTACGCACTCATGTGGTATTCCCTCATGTGGTTCCAGCATCATTGTTGCAGGGTTAAGAGACGTGTCCCTGATGATTTCCACTCTCAAATCCTTGTTCAACAAAGTTGCTTCCCATTTTGCTCTTCTTGCGTCAGTTATGGTTTTGATGTTTGTGTTGTTCAACAGTGTCACTATA
Organism: Hybognathus amarus; assembly: GCA_030378365.1. Taxonomy (NCBI): domain Eukaryota; kingdom Metazoa; phylum Chordata; class Actinopteri; order Cypriniformes; family Leuciscidae; genus Hybognathus; species Hybognathus amarus. Next base: position 1,107 of record JAQIUQ010007183.1, read on the forward strand.
CTGTGTGGAGTGTGCAATATGATAGTTTGTGCTCCTATCAGATTCTCAACAGCATCCACTGCCCATGTGGCACCATCGAGGGCTTGTATACATCGTGGTTGTCCAATCATAGTGACAGGAATTTTTGTGGAAAAGTACCCAACTGGTCTGTATCGATCACCTGGTTTTTGACACAGTACTGCTGAATACGTCTCATCTCCTACACTGGTCCACAAATGAAACGGCAATCGTCCGTCGGGAAGTCCCAAAGCTGGGGCTGAAGTCAGTTTTTCTTTCATAGAAGTAAACGCTTCCTCAGCTTCTGGTGTCCAGTTAATCTGTTCCACTCCTGGCTTTCCTCCCTTGTACAGGTCAATGAGAGGGCTGGTGATGCTAGCAAAATCAGGTATATACTGACGACAATAGTTGAAAAGTCCCATCACCTTCCGCATTCCTGTAACTGTTAGAGGTTTTGGAAGTTGTCTTAATGCCTCTACACGCTCTGTTGTCATTCTCCTTCCTTCCACAGATATTTCTTGGCCCAAATAGATAACCTTGGATTTGGCCAGCTGTGCTTTGTCGGGGTTAACTTTGAATCCCCCTTTCATAAGGGCTTGTAGGACAACATTCAGAGCAAATATATGGCTGTTTTCATCTGGGCTTGCAATCAACAAGTCATCAACATATTGAAGGCAGACACTTCCTGATTTCTCAATTTCAGCTTTTTGCTCCGTTAAGAACTGGTCCAAAGCTCTATGAAATACAACAGGAGAAATATTAAGACCTTGTGGGAGTCTGTTCCAAACATACTGTTTTGCACCCACTGTGAAGGCTAATTTCTCTTGAGATCTTTTGTCTATAGGTATAGACCAGAAAGCCGACAGTACATCCAGTACCGTAAAAATTTTTGCATTTCCTGGAATATCATTCAAAATAGTGGCAGGATTGGCTACAATAGGATGCGGTTTTGGTGTTACACTGTTAAGTCTTGTGTAATCAATGGTTAATCGCCATGAGTTATCTGATTTCTTGACAGGCCAGACAGGACTATTAGTGGTAGATGAAGTTTGTCTGATGATTCCTTCAGCCTCCAAGTCAGCCACTATCTCCTCCACGGCTTGTCTTGCTTCAGGTCGGATGGGGTATTGTTTATGAGGGGCATGTGTCGGTCCCTCAATAACAATGGGATCAATGTTGGCTTTACCACAATCCAGTTTGTGTTTGGCCCAAACATCTGGATATAAACTGCACAGAAGACCCCACACACCATCTTTTTTCCAGTTTCTGATAATTGGTTTTGCTGTACCAACAGACCTTAGATTACATGTGCGATCTTCGTGTGGTATTATCCCAGCTGTTGTGGCGATATGACGACTGTCAGTGAATATGATCATGTTTAACAATGGAAGAATGTCCATGCCAATTAGGCTTCCTTGTGAATTCGGCCCCACCCAAAAAGATGTCCATAAGACTTCATCTTCATGTATTTGCAGTGGAACTTGAATACTTTTGCGAAATTTTGTGATACCACCTCCAACTCCTTCAACTTCCATAGTTTCATCTGTTGTAGGTAGGTTCAAATCTGTTATTGAAATTGAGGCGCCTGTGTCAACCAAAACATCACATGGGTGGCCCCCTATTAATGCATTGACGAAAAGGCGATTGTCTCTTTTCTTACTAATACAGGGGGCCGCTAATTCCTATTGCGGACGCATAATTCCCTCAATGAGCTGACGGACTTGTGCTTCAGTCCACGTCTTCCCTTGAGAGGTTTCATCATGGTCTTTTGTACTGACCTGTTTAAATGATGGACCTTGACCTTCTGCACCACCTCCTTTAGCCCAGCAATCTCGTCTAACGTGTCCACGTTTTCCACAGTTGCTGCAGGAAACCATCTTATTCCTTGCGTCTTTGTTGTATTGAGCTGTCGCCACTCCTCTTCGATATGGCTTGTTTCCTTCTTCTTTGTTTGACCTCATAGCCATCTCCAAACGACCAGCCCATTGCATAATTTGGTCAAATGTCTCACCTGGGTTGACTCCAAGTGATAAAGCTTGTTGGTATTTTGGGCCAAGTCCATCCACAAGTGTGTCAATGAACTGTACATCATCTCTGTCAGGTTGTTTCTTAGCACAGAGAGCCCATCTCTCATAAGCATTCCACTTACGTAGAGCATATTCATCTGGAGATTCGTCATCCTTTTGCTTAATCAATGTCACTAATGTGAAAGGAATTTTACCACTGCCCAAGATTTCTTGGATTTCTTTTCGGAATACATCTAATGCTTGCCAAAGACCCAGGGGTCGTCCCTGGTCATCAACCCACAGATCTATCCATTGGGCAGTTGTTATTGAAGCTGGCAAGCGTTCCCATCTGTCTCTTGGGATTTTAGCTTTCACAATGGTGTGAATGTCTCGTAGTGTCATTTGATGTGCTTCGACCAATGAGTCTAATTCTCGCCAAAACTCTGTGTTTGGATCTTGTCTCTTCAGAGGAGGCAAGGCTGTGAGAATGGCTTGACGTTCTCCAGGAGTGAATGGTCTCTCTTCTGTCATCAATTCAGCTCCTTCCTTTTTAATTACAGGTGAAGAAAATTCAGGACCGATCTTGTCAATTGTGATCATGTCGTCATCTCTTGTCTCATCACCCCAGTCGGATCCATAATTAAAAGCTGGTGTACAGCGCAGCATGTCTCTGTTGGGCTGAACTGTTTTAGATTTTGTTATTATTGGAGCTGCTTGTGCAGATGCAATATACATTTTGTCAACTGGACCTCCATTTGATCTCAAAGCTTGAGGCTGTGTCAGTGGTTTCAATGAACTTGTGCATTGTTCAGGCAAAACTGGATACATTGGGTTGTAAGGAGGAGGTGTTACAGTGGTTGCAGATTTCACTGGTGCTTGTGAATATTTCTTTTCAGCTTCAGTTATTATATTTGTCCAATCTGGATCAAATGAATTATCATTGGTTGTGTTTTCTTTATCTGAACAGTTAATAGACATAATTTTGTTCAATTTGTGAAATGCTTCAATTTGAGGCTTCATTGCTTCAGCAAGTGGGGCTGGACACCCATCAATGCCGCAGAAGATTCCACCTTGTTTCACAATCCAATGAGCTGCCAGTATTGGAAATGCTTTTGACTTGATGGAGTCTTTTTGAGAATCAAACCAGCTTAGCTGCACATCCAAAGATGCATTAATATCCAGTCCTTTTTTCAAAAGCTTAGCTTGTTTTTTCTGTTTTCTTTCTAGGTACCAAGCAGCTATTGTTTTACTGTTAAAACCACTTTCTGGCATTTTAAAATCTGTCAGTCTCAAACAGCAGGGATATTTTGGGAGTAAGTGTGTGTGTGTGTGTGTTGGTGGATGTATAGCTACTGTACGTGAATTCCAGGGAGGCCCCTCTCTCTCTGCTTCTCTCCTTCTGACCCTTTCCAGCTGCTCTTATAACTCAAAGAACAAGAAGGGGGAATAAAACAACAAAAAAACAAAAAGGTTAACTCTAATAATTTGTTTTCTTTGTGTATTTGTTTCTTCTATTTCTTTATTTATTTTAGTTTATTTGAAGTTGCTCTCAGATCAGTCTCTTCCTCTCAACACTGAACAGCTTCTTGTCAAAATCAGAATGCACACAATTCTAGCTCCTATTTCCATTGATACCCTTCTTCTAAGGGTTCAATCCAGCGTGTTTAAAATTTTAGGGCACCTGTATTTCTAAATACGGTATCCTGTACTCCTATAGCACAGACCCGCCACTTTAAACCGCTATAAATCACTGCTTTGACACACTATCCTCGTTTTCTAAAACGATTCTTTGGTGTGTTGGAAATATTTTAGAGATTATTCTGCCATCAGTTTTTACAGTCTCGCCATATTCCAACCACCTGCCAGTCATGCCAAGCGAATTGCTAAATCGTTTTACTGCTATTCCAAATATTTGACTAAATGGTCTTTTTTCTAAAAAAGATCCACTTTTCCTAAAGTCTTTTCAAAAATGAAAAAGACTTCCCCAGCATCATTCAATATTTCAGAGGTTTTCTGAACAGAGCAACTCAAATAAGCCACATCAAATTCAAATTATATAAATTATTATTATTATTTTTTTTTTCTGACATATATATTCATTGGCAACACAACTGGTACTTTAAATCACAGTTCTTTTAAGCACTTTCAGTCAATGTCTAATCATCAGGCAGACTTAAAATTATTTTTTAGAATAGTAAAAGTCTTACCTTGAATGACTAAGACAAATGCCTGAAGATGCAATCCTGTTCGTGGTGACGCCAAATGTAGACTCGGAATTAAAGCCTCTTGTGTTTCCCCGTTATTATTCAATTTACGGAACCGGACACCAGTTATCTTGCCAAGAAAGTTTTATTATATATATGTCAGGAGAGAAACTTCAAAATGTTGAGTTCATGCCAGGTCTATATGTTTCTTTGTTCCTCGCATCTGGTCATGCCTACACGTTCCTCGTGTTTCTCATGTTTCTCTGTTTCTCGGTTTCTCTGTTTCTCTGTTTCTCAGTTCTCTCTGACCCGGAGTACAGAGACCTTTGGTTTTATACATCACATACAGTCTTACAGCTTCCTTGTAAGGTAACAACGTGTTGCTCTGAGCTTCTTAACTTAGAACGTATATGTCATACATACAGTTGTTTAACATGTCACGATTCTCTTCCATATTAAGAACTATCCTTGTTGGTCGTACATCTGTGATACACTTACATCAGTGGAAACATTTATGCTGAGTGAACATGTTACATTGCACACATACCTCTAAGCAGAATATAGCTTTCCCCTGACATATGTTATCTCTCATGCTCTCAAACTCATGCTTTGAAACTCCATAAGATAATACATTGATTATAAATATTAATAAAGAACAATAATACAGATACATAATATTTAATAATGAAATAATATTAAAAGATGAAATTTTAGTCTTCAGTTCCACTCAAGCCTGACCCTGTTGGCGGCCAGGGAAAGCATGGCCATGATCTCCAGGTCCATCTCCATCACCGCTGGCACACCTGAAGAAGGCAGCGGCTCCAAGACATTGTTGACGCATAGATGCAGCAATCGACATCTCATCGTCGTGGGAGCACCAAACGAAACACCTGGGACACATTCCGAGGATGGTCCAGAGTGTTCTGTTGGCGTCTCAGATGGTTTTGGAGCATGAGAGGGATGAGGGTTCCTAGGGCAGTGCAGTCTCATCCCAAGATGTCATACAACTGACACTTTTGACCATACGTCAACATTCGAACGTTTTAGGGTACCCTTTAATGTCAGTTAGATGACGCTATCTCCTGAACCCTACCCCAGACCTAAACCTACCCACGTCATCTAACTGACGTTAAAGGTAAAGCATCAGTTGGATGACGCCCCAGGATCGTCATCTAACTGACGTTAAAGGGTACCCTAAAACGTTGGATGTTGACATATGGTCAAAAGCGCCAATTAGTTGACATCTTGGGATGAGAATGTGTTACCTAGGGGTTGGTTCCCGAAGGAAGCACACTCACCGTAATCCTCAGGTCATCCATGTCACATCCGCCCCTTTGCAGGAACGAGAGTCTCGACCGTAGCTCCGAGATGGTCATCTTCCCATGACTGGGACGCTGCCTGTACGCGTTCGAGGCCCAGACATATGAGGCAGCGATCATGACCATCGTGCGATCCCAGGTAACGGCCGCGTCCAGAAACACACAAATAGAACTTCATCTTGAAAAAGACGCAAACTATCTGTGTAAGCTCTTTTAGGGACTACTCTCGCTGGTGCTGAAGCACGCAGGGGAACAGTCACAGCGGTCACAGATGGAACGTGCACCCGCCTGTGCGCTGAATCTCTTTTGCTGCAGATCTTACCAGCTGTTATAACAGCTCTTTTTTTTCTTCTTTGCTCAGCAAGAAAGAGAGAATAACTGCTCGTGCCGTCACGCCCGCACCAAGAGTGAGAGTTCCAGGAAGGCTTGTTTGAAGAATCACTACAAGCAGAGGCATCGACGTGTTTTGGCTTCGAAGCAAAAAGCTAGTGTGCAATCGCAACAGCTGCTTGTTAAATACCCGCACTGCGAAGACTGCACAACTGATGCATGTGATTGCACGCCAATGTGCATTGGCTTGTTTTAGTTTCACTCAAAGTAAATTGGCCCCCTTAGCGAGAGTCATGACCTACTTGTAGTGACTGACCGATAGGTAACACTACGTTCCTATAGACTGAACACGTAATACACATATCCACATAATGTCACCGTTTTCGAAAATGTATGTTTTTGTAACTTCCACTTTGGAACCCGTTTTGAAAAGTTTGCGTTTATAGGCCCCCAAAAGGCTTTTGTCGGCAGAATGAATGAGCAAAACGCAACAAAGTTTGCATTTTAAAGTTGAAATGGTGTCATGTAAACAGCCCCTCAATTAATATCTTTAAAGCGGATGTTTAAAGCACGGCAAAAAGTAGAACACTGTCTCCGCTGCTTTAAAATCATGGCATTTGCACATATTCATTTTTATGTGTTTACCTGTTCATATATTCCCAGAGAGACGTGCTTTATCTGGCCCAGTTTGGTCCACCTACCCCCCGGCATGTCCTCCCCTCTCTCGCTCGCTTTTAGTTTTGTTCCAGAAAAATCTAGCTGACTGTGTGTGGGTTGTGAAGATGAATAGTTTGCAGCATGCTCTTTAAATCATAGGCGTGCACAAGCCTGTAGTTTAATCATATTTCACACTGACCCCACTTATCTCTGTCGCTTGTTGTTTAAGGGTGTCAAAGGCCATCTAACCACTCTCGGCCTGACTGGTTGAGGTCTCAGCCGGAGTTTCCTTAAACATTTCAAAAACCTTTCAACAAACTGATTATAATGTGTCAGAGACCATTCTTTTGATTGGGATTTTAGATTGTACAGAGAAAGCAATTTTTTTTTAAATGGCAGTTATTTGTTTTACAGTAAAATTTCCTTAAATGTTAAAGTATATGTTATTATAATTTTATTTTACCGTAAAACAAGACAAAAACATTTACAAAAATTAATTTTTGCAGTGTAAATAAATAGTTCACTCCGAAATTAAATTCAAATGAGTCACTTTTTCCTGTTTTTATTTTTACTGTAAACTTAAGATCCCGCTATAGTGATTTTCATTGAATAAAATGAGTAGCTTGAACATTCTTCAAAACATCTTTTTCTTTTTTTCTGAATAAATCATGAGGGCAATTGAGCAAGTAATGACTGTTTTTTTTTTATATAATTTTGATTGAACTTGTCAAGTCATCTTAGAGACCCTGAAAATAGCCTAAAAAGAGGCGCAAATGCACAGAACAGAATGATTACAGAATATGAAGACATGCACACATCCATAGGTCACTGTAACCATTTCTAGCTAGAAATCTTACAGAATCCATTAGCAATTTCCAAAATGACACCAGTTGTCTTTTTTTTCTGCAGATGTATGTACAAGACACAATAGCAGCCATTACAGGCCTCGTTGACAGTGTTTTCTATTTGTCTCCTGTGCACAGGCTGGATACATATTGCATATTGATGGATAAATACATTTCATACCGTGAAACTGTGACTGGGAGATATACAGCTGAAATGTTTCTGATGTCAATACCGAGCTAAGAATGTTATGAGGAGAATTGTTGCTGGATTTGATGCACTGACCCGAAACACAAGAAACGGATTTTCATTTTGAGGATGGATACAATGAATAACATGGGACACTTGAAGCCAAGGGCTGCACTATTGAAGGACACATTTTGAAATCACACTTTTTTCTTTTGTTTGAAAACAATCCTTTTTTAGTTCTTTTTGGCGACGCTAGTGGTGCAGGAATGACACATTTTAGCTATAAGATACAAAGGACATTTTATAATAATCATGCATTAAGTGTGGAACGGATGAACTTTATTTATAACAGACTTCCAGATTACAGTTTTTGCCAGGTTTTTGAATATGCAAATTTATTAAACTCAATCTTTCCTCTACAAGATAAACCCCTGGTTTCACAGACAAGGTTTAAGGTGTATTCTCAGACTAAAATATGTTTGAGCTGATTTAACTGAAAGCAATTTGCACTAACATATCTTGAAATATGTCGGTGCCATTGCTTTGTCTCAAGATGTAGGTGACGAAGTTGGGTTTAGGGTTAGGTTTAGGTCTGGGGTAGAGTTAGGATCCCATAACGTCATCTACCGACGTTTGAAGGGGGCCCTAAAAAGTCGTATATTGACGAATGGTCAAAAGACGTCCCAAAACGTCAGTTATATGACGACGAATTGGGATGAGACTGCGCTGCAAGATGCACACCAGTAATGTTTTTTTTTTCCCTAAGGCACGTTAATAAAAGTCTGTCCTATTTGAACTAGAGATGGGAATCACGATACAATACATGATACGGTACCTCACGATACATAGCTCACGATAACAATAATATCAGGATACAGCAATTCTGTGATAATCAATATATTGCCAGACAATCCTATAATAATATATAACTATGAAAACAAAATGGCCGTGAAAAGGATAAGTGCAGGTGTTCTCTTTTGTTTTAAGTCGAAATTGTTAGAAAACACCTCAGTTTTTCAGTCTGTAAAGTAAATTAAACATTTTCGATGAGATCTGGGTGATAGTGTTCATGGTATTACCCGTGCACTTTACTTTTACCATGCATTTCTTGTATATTGTCGATTTTGTTTGTTCCATCAATGGTATAAAAGCCAAAGTACGTCCAGACATTGGACTTAAACGTGTCTGGTTATTTTACTCACACTGATGTCCGTCATCCTGTTAAAAACCTCTTTTTCTTAGACTAGTTAACTTATGTTCAAGTTTCCCTCATTCATTGAGCCATGAAGATACATTAGGAGCAGGGAAGTCTATTTAGGCCGGATTCACATATAGCACCTAAAAACGCGTAGAAAACGTTGGGCGCGCCACATTCTGCTTTTTCCAAAGCGCTGAGGGCGATTCCGCTCCAGTTGGTTCTTATCACGTGACCTACTGTGCGCTGTATGGTGCGCTTGCGGCATTCTGAAAAAGTTGAGATGTTTTTATCTCGATGTGGCGCGGACGCGCTGAAGACAAAACGAGCGTGTCGCACCGCGACCGCGTCACTTCCATTATGAGTGCGCATACGGGTGCCTACATTTGAAATAACGAACTTGAGCACGCAAAAAGACGCGATATGTGAACAGGCCCTTAGAGCGCCTTATTATATTAATTAAAATCTTGATATTTAGTGCCAGCTTAGCGATTCTCGTATCGCACGGAGGACAACTGTATATATTGCCCTTTTGATATTTTGTCCCACCCCTAATTTGAACTAAAGCCTAATCCTGGCTTAGTCTAAGCTCTGTTTGTGAAACCAAGCCTTAGGGCCCTATTTTAAGGATCGAAGCACATGGTCTAAAGCGCAGGGTGCAAGTGCACTAGGCTAGGGCATGTCTGAATCCACTTTTGCTAGTTTAACGACGGGAAAAATGGTCGGCGCTCCCGGTGCATGGTCTAAAAGGGTTATCCCTATTCTCTTAATGAGTAATGGGTGTGTTTTGGGTGTAACGTGCAATAAACCAATCAGAGTCTCTTCTCCCATTCCCTTCAAAAGCCAGTTGCGCTCGCGTCGTGGCGGATTCGCTATTTACATGGCGGAATTAGCATGTGGAAAAACTGAGCACTTCTGAAGCGAAAGAAACAGATCTGCTTGTGCGCGAGGTTAAAGCTCAAGCAGACCAATGTGGTGTGTAATGTGTGAAGTGTATGCGCGTTGTGGACCCGCCTATAGGCACATGTTACTAATATGCTCTTTAAATGACAAAAAATATTGCGCCATTGACTTTAGACCAGGTTTCATTTTATTTAAGTTGCCTCAAAATATCAACGCGCCAACAATGCGCCTGAATTCGACCTTGTTTTCAGACCAGCAGCCCATGGGCACACAAATGGGCGAAATAGCACTTATTAAACATGGCACTGGACGTAAAAATGATAACTGCGTCAGGCTGAAACAAGCAAAAACACTTGCTTCGTACCTGATCGGGTATATGATAGGGCCCATTGTCTCTAACATTTAAACTGAGGTAAATAGTTATGGCTAAGATGTCATATCTGGTACTATATTGTGTATTTTCGCACAGCTGGACTAATCAACATCCACTAAAGTTGTTGAACCTTAGAGCAAGCAGCAAATTGTGCTGAAGCGTTTCTCACATTAAGTCTATTATGCCTTTCATCTTAACCTGGAATGATTCTCATTTTGGTAATCTAAAGCTGCGGTGAACGCATGCAACTTGCTGATACCGCCAGCTGAGGAGACGTGTGGGGGTTGAGGATCTGACATCCCCCACCAATCACCAGCAAGCTTTTCTCATGTGTGGGTGGGCTAATTGCACCATGGGATAGATTTAAAGACTTAATGACTATCATGCAGCGACCAAAAATACATGTCTCCTTGAAATAGTGGCTGGAATAGGCGTGGTACAGACTCTTGTCTTCAAATAAATAGAGGCTGGGTGTGCATGGCAGATAGCATTGCAAAAGGCTTGAATGCATAGAGAGATGATAACAGAGCAGTGCGCTGACCATTGTGAAAGGCCAAACATCTGAGCGAGCGATAAACACAGGCAACATCCATCTGTAAAAGGCTTTTTTGCTATTTCAAGGCATTTTCCATGAACAGGGCACAACATGGTGCCTGAAACCGAGAGGCTTTTTTATAAGCAACGGTCCTTCAAAATTGGATGAAAATTATGAAACCAAATAAATGTACTTAAATGGCTACAACATGGATATTGTTCACCTCAGCATGTTTTAGGATGGACCTGAAAAAAAATATATATATATATTGTTGGTTTAACTTAAAAATATTAACAAACCTGGTCGCTTACAATTTTAAGTTGATTGAACTGGAAAAAGTGAGTTAATACAATGAAGGAGATTGATTTAATCATCAGAAACTCAAAATAATAAGTTATCTGAACTAAAATTATTTAAGTTGATTTGACAAAAGAAAAAATGTTGTGAAAACAAATCTTGAGAATATTTTTTTTTACAGTGTTGGTACTGCGGCCAAACAAAATCTTACTGAATGCTTATTTTTTTAGATATCAGGTTAATTTTTTTGTACGACTTGTTTAGATTTATCTCACAGTTTTAGAGTAAAACATGTTTTTGAACACATTTTTCAGAACAATAATAACTTTTTATTAATGTTGACTTTTAAAACTTTTTCACTTCAGCAATAATCTGCCAAGTGTCGTCTTAGAAAAGAGATCAAACTTAAAGGACAACTCCGGCGCAAAATGAACCTTTGGTCTAATTACACATTGTTACAGTCAACCGTTATCTGAGATTTGTTTTCATGATTGCCGAATGTAAATAGTTTTATCTATAAACACATTAGCTTATATGCCAGTATAACGCTAGTATATAGGGCATAGAGTAATGACAAATAAAAGTTACTTGTTATTACCATCTAACAAGGCTCAAAATAGCCCCACAGTAACACGGTAGCATAATAAGTGTCCCTACATTCAAACCGAAGCAGTGAGAACTTTGTCAGTGTCCATACAGTTTAATAAGAAGATATTTTATACACACAGTCAACTTCGCGAATACAGGAAGAAGCCATCTTTGAAATATAGTCTCTACCAGTCGATCTACGATCGCCTATCCAAGTGCGCTCGTGAGATGTGAATAAGGTGATAAGGTGAGCACGACCAGTAGGCAACATGTACATATTGAAGACAAGAAAATGGTTTGTGTTTGTGTTTCTTCCGGAAACAACGGACGCATATGAGATTCTGCTACAGTTCAGCGCACTTGGATCGGTGTTCGTAGATCGACTGGTAGAGACTATATTTCAAAGATGGCTTCTTCCTGTATTCACAAAGTTGACTCTGTGTATAAAATATCTTCTTATTAAACTGTATGGACACTGACAAAGTTCTCAATGCTTCGGTTTGAATGTAGGGACCCTTATTATGCTACCGTGTTACTGTGGGGCTATTTTGAGCCTTGTTAGTGGTAATAACAAGCGATTTTTTTTATTTGTCATTACTCTATGCCCTATATACTGAGCGTTATACTAGCATTATAGGCTAAACTGTGTTTATAGATAAAACTATTTACATTCGGCAATCATGAAAGCAAATCTCAGATAACGGTTGACTAGGCAACAATGTGTAATTAGACCAAAGGTTCTTTTTGCACTTGAGTTGTCCTTTAAGTCTGTGCTCTAAAGCATAAAAGATTTACGACAGTTTAAGTTGGAAATTACATTTCCAGGTATATGCTCAAAAAGTGAATAAATGGATTATAAATACAGCGAAAATAAAATTTAGGACCATGAAATCCTCTAAACATACAAAATATGAAGTCAAAAACATTATCGAACTAAAATATAGTACATTAATTTCATTTATTTAACACGCGAGTACGTTTAGATTTACATTGTTAAAGAAAATAAAAAGATAATGATGGTTAATGTGGTTTTACGTTTTTGATGAATCAGTTTGAAGAAATTCTTATATAAGAACGTTCCAAAAGAAGCATTTCACTAAAACTAAATCACTGAATCTTTTCTGGCTTAAATACTGTGCTATTTTTCTCCCTTACACCAGGTGTTGTATTGTTGGCCATATTTCCTTATTCTGCTTTTGCCCTTTTTGAAGTCTAAAAAAGCTGAAGTCATGGATTTACTTCTCATGGAAATCTTATCTCTGCTTTATCCCCAGTGGAGTGTGCAAAGGATTTATCCGAGAGGGTGTGTGTCTATCTTCTCCGACTCAAGGGCTCAAGATAAGGCCTCACACCCTCTGGAGTTCCTCATAATTGAACATTTACTGTACAATAGCCTGACAGGGAGAGCCAATGTTATACAATAATGATGATAATAGCAGTAGTGGACACAAAATATCGCTAAATTATCTGGAAAAAGCAACCTTGGCCACCTGCTGTGGGTCTGCACAGAGACATTAGAGAGAAATGCAGGCAAGTTATTCCCGGTGGATAAATAGGGGTTTTGTCCACTTCAATAGATAGGTGGATGGATGGATGGATGGATGGATGGATGGCTGGATGGATGGATGGATAGATAGATAGATACGTAGATAGATACGTAGGTAGATTCGATAGACGTAGATAGATAGGTAGGTAGATGCGTAGATAGGTAGATACGTAGATAGGTAGATACGTAGATAGATACGTAGGTAGGTAGATGCATAGATAGATACGTAGGTAGATAGATACGTAGGTAGATACGTAGGTAGATGCGTAGGTAGAGTAGATACGTAGGTAGATACGTAGGTAGATAGATGCGTAGATAGATACTCAGGTAGATAGATGCGTAGATAGATGCGTAGGTAGATAGATGCGTAGATAGATGCGTAGGTAGTTAGATGCGTAGATGAATACGTAGGTAGATAGATGCGTAGATAGATACGTAGGTAGATTCGAATACGTAGGTAGATTCGATACGTAGGTAGATCGATACGTAGGTAGATCGATGACGTAGGTAGATCGATACGTAGGTAGATCGATACGTAGGTAGATCGATACGTAGGTAGATTCGATACGTAGGTAGATCGATACGTAGGTAGATCGATACGTAGGTAGATCGGTACGTAGATTCGGTAATCGTAGATCGGTACGTAGATGGGTAGATGGGTAGATGGGTAGATGGGTAGATGGGTAGATGGGTAGATGCGTAGATGCGTAGATGCGTAGATGCGTAGATGCGTAGATAGATAGATACGATAGATAGATAGATAGATAGATAGATAGATAGATAGATAGATAGATAGATAGATAGATAGATAGATAGATAGATAGATAGATAGATAGATAGATAGATAGATAGATAGATAGATAGATAGATAGATAGATAGATAGATAGATAGATAGATAGATAGATAGATATTCAGACGATAGACAGATGGATGGAAAGAAAGAGGAATACATGTACAGTATATGCCACTTGCAAATATACACCGAGTACAATCACACTTAACATTCTGTAAGTATAACAGAGGAGGATGTCAGCAAACACGCTGCTGTGTCTGTGCAGTCGCTGCGCAGCCGTCTGTTTTCCTGTGCTCTGCTTGTAAGCCATCAGGAAATGTCTGAAGGTGTCGGATTTAACATTCAGGTCATGGGCAGAGACCACATCAAAGCCTGACCTAAACAAACATATAAACCTCTGTCAAAGACACAACCTGCAAATGCATACCGCGTAACTGCGTGTCTGACTGTTCTGGTCACCTAACCTCCAAAATCGAACAAGCTCTCCGCTTGTTGTTTTCACAAATGTTTTTTGATGTTTTGTCTGGGACGCCTATCCTCCATTAGGTGCTTCGCTCCATTTCACTTGTTCAAAATCCTTGTCTGGAAAGCTCATTGTCATGGAACATAACAAATAATATCTGACGGGAAGACAAAAACACTCTTCGAAAGAGAAGCCGGGTGATAGTCTGCAAAAAAGAAAAAAGCTTTATATACAGGGACGGAGTCCTGGCTTGATCACATTATTTCTGTTCTTGACACCGCAGGTGGCAGGAGGAGGGGAATGTTCGTTGAGTCGTGTGGAGCTAATGGAATGGAAAGGTGTTGTGGAGGGAACAGTGCTCGATTGTTTGCTTCCTCATTGAACAGGGAAGAGGAGACCGGGAGGAATCGATGTCCCGGCTTATTAAAACTGCCCACTTCACTTACCTCGACAACAGCAGACTCAGAGAGGGCCACTGTCCTGGAAAAGGCCTGAGATTTTACACGCCACATCACACTGCTAAAAGTCCATCGGAGCCATCTCGAGCCTGATGTAAAATTGTATTGGCCCTGCTGTGAGCTGTGGTGGTTTGTTATGTTGGGGAGTTACATTGTAAAAGCTGCTGGCATCTGATTGGCCAGTTTTAGCATTGTAAGCTCTTTGGTGTACTGTATTTAGGGTGCTGTTCATGGTCCTGTCTGTATGCTTTACTCTAAGGCCCGTACACACTGGGGCGAATATCAGCGTGCGTTATTCGCTGAATGTTTTTTAACACGTTTTTGAGTTCACACCCAAGCGATTTTCGGTGACGATGAGCCGAGTGAACATGCAAATTCATTCTGTGATGTTAGACGGCACCCATTCGCAGTCGTGTTGGTCATATAGTTCTTTATGTTCTAACACCAATGAGACCAGCAGCTCTACATTCATCTTGCCTTGCATCTTCCTCGTCTTATTTCTTCCCGTCTGTTTCTTCCTGTCAGTCTTCCGACGGCGACGTAGATCTTCTTCGTTATTACGTTTGTGTGCTCGACAAGACCACTTTGTGTTTGAGCGCCCCCAAGTTGTGTTTTACTGTAACTTCAGAAGCTCCAAACACGTGAGCAAAAGCGCCTATCTCATTGGTCGGATAGTTTTTGATGCGGCGCGTCAAACAAACAAACAACAAAAAAAACGAACCGAGGCGTTTTTTTAAAAATGACGGTTTTATGTGTGCCGTTTTTACATGTGGGTGTGCACACTCTACATTTGCGCCCTTTGTTTAGTCACGAGGCATTAAACTTCGGTGAATATCACGCACAAATTCGTCCCTGTGTGAACAGACCTTTAGGTTGCTGGTCATGGTCCTGACTGGATGGTTTATTCTTTATGGTGCGTTTACACTGGACGCGAGTAGCGCGGTCAGGCGCTAATGATTTCAATGTTCAATGCAAAGTCAATGCAAAGACGCGTTATGCGCGTAAAAAATCCTGTGGCACGAATGAGGCGTAGAGCGTGGGGCGGAAGACGAATACGTCTCATTCGTGCGTCAAGTTCGCGTGAATGGCGCGAATTGAGCATCTGGCTCGTTAAGGCATTTGTGCATTCACGCGTTTGACGCGAATACGCGCCTACCGCCCAAGTTGAAAAATCTGAACTTTGGCGTCAATTCGCGTCGTGCTAACCAGTCAGGAACCTAGCTGCTTGCTCACCAGGTGAAGTGTCTGGATGCTTCAATAAATTATTTTGTAATATGACTAAATGCCTGGTGTGGTTCTGATGCACAACAAAGCAAATATTTTATCACTTAACTTTTTCTATATATGAGACATGTTCATTTTGTTTTGAATGTTATTCATTCCATATCTAGATTATATGAAATATTATTATGATGTAAAGACAACCAACATGTGCATAAGTTCGTGTCTGGACGTGAGAGAGAGAAAAATCACAGGACAGGTTAATAACTTTTGAAGGCTGGCTCAATTTATCATCAAAACAAAAATAAATGACTGCTCGATTAGATGGATGAGGGTGAGGGTGATCCTCGTCCGATGCGGGACAACAGGTCATCAAACTGGACGCGGGACAGGCGGAAGTACCGCTGACAGCGGCCGTCATCCAGGTGCTGCTCCTGGAGCGAGTAAATGGTGAAACTCACCAAACGGCTCACCTC
>JAQIUQ010007183.1:22500-50000 GCA_030378365.1 Hybognathus amarus
ACTGGTTTTAGCACACTGGTTTTTATTTGATTGTTTTAGGAGTTTTTGGAGGTTTAATTTGAGCTGTATCAACAGCATCTGTGTCCAGTAAAAACAAACAGAAATGGCATTTACAGTTTGAGTGGAAGTCAATGGGCTAAGACAATTTAGACGGTTAAAAGCCAAAATGCAGAGCATATACTTGTTAAAGAACTTGATTGTTTCATTCATATATATATATTTTTTCATGTGTTATTTTTTTTTGCTCGCTAGGTCTACTCTGCTCTGATTGGTCAGATGGCTGTTGTGATTGGTTAACTCTGCTCTGATTGGTCAGATGGCTCAGTCTGTTGTGATTGGTCTACTCTGCTCTGATTTGTCAGTTGGCTGTTGTGATTGGTCTACTTTGCTCTGATTGGTCAGATGGTTCAGTCTGTTGTGATTGGTCTACTCTGCTCTAATTGGTCAGTTGACCCAGTCTGTTGTGATTGGTCTACTCTGATCTGATTGGTCAGATGGTTCAGTCTGTTGTGATTGGTCTACTCTGCTCTAATTGGTCAGTTGACCCAGTCTGTTGTGATTGGTCTACTCTGCTCTGATTGGTCAGATGGCTGTTGTGATTAGTCTACTCTGCTCTAATTGGTCAGTTGACCCAGTCTGTTGTGATTGGTCTACTCTGCTCTGATTGGTCAGATGGCTGTTGTGATTGGTCTACTCTGCTCTGATTGGTCGGATGGCTGTTGTGATTGGTCTACTCTGCTCTGATTGGTCAGATGACCCAGTCTGTTGTGATTGGTCTACTCTGCTCTGACTGGTCAGATGGCCAGTGTTGTGATTGGTCTACTCTGCTCTGATTGGTCAGATGGCCCAGTCTGTTGTGATTGGTCTACTCTGCTCTGATTGGTCAGATGGCCAGTGTTCTGATTGGTCTACTCTGATCTGATTGGTCAGTTGGCCAGTATTGTGATTGGTCTACTCTCCTCTGATTGATTTCTTGTGTTCCCCTTGTCTTGTGTGGACTTTTGTTATTTCCTGTTCTGTGCCGTGCTTTGTAGTCCTTTGTAGTTTTTCTTGTTTATTAGTCTCTCTAGGTGTTTCTAATTAGCCCCGCCCCTTGTTATCTTGTTTAGCTTGTTTGTCTGTGTATACCCCTTAACTGTCACTTGCCCGTATATGGGCAATCTAACTTTTTCACTATATTACTGTTAAATCCTTATCAAGTCATGACAAACTATATATCGTTGGAAAGGTCTAAGGCTCCCAAATAGAAATGTAAGCGCTGTTTTTTCTTACAAATTATGAATTAACAGTAATATATGAATTTATGATAAGAGTGCGCCTCAAAAAATGGACGTCATTACATGAGTTCCTGACCTTTGTCACAAAAAGTCGACACACACACTTTTAATAATTGAAACTTTGGTTTTTAGTGCTAAAAGTTCATAAAAAACATAATTAGCATTTGTCAATAAAAAAGATAGAATTATATTTTAAAAAGTAAGGTAAGAAGTCCTCTAAAAAGTATAATATATTATATATAAATATATTTTTTTATTATTATTATATCACATATTTTAGTAGTTATCATAAATTAGGTGTCATTTGAAAGCTTACGAAACTCGGAAATTCATCTTGTGACACCCGTTTTGAAATTGGACGTTGCGTTACCATAGAAACAGTATTTTTTTATAAGGCCCCTCCCCTTTTGGGTATCATCTTTCATAATTTATTATCAAAACCTTTTCTAATCTTGACAAACATATATTGTCAGAAAGGTCTGAGTCTCAAGGTTCCATATTTAGTGACAGAAGTGATATTTGGACAGAAATGTATTAATTTGTTATGGCAGAATGCATACAATTACACTCAATGGAATTCAGTGGCACCTGGTGGCTATTTTTGGTATAACGCCTAAACAAAATCTCATGGGAACTTAAATTTTTGTGATATCAACTTTAAATTTGGAACACAACTTGGTTAGATATATAGCTTTCATTTTATAGTAATTTTATAGTAAAACCTATTTTGTAAAATATTTATTTTATATTAAAAAATATATTAATAAAGTATATTTGATTTTCTGTAAATTAAAACTTTCATAACTTTTTCATACTTTAATTTTTTGCTTTCACTTCAGTAATAATCTGCTGATTGTTTTCTTTAAAACAAGACCAAATTTGGGTAAATATTCCAAAGCATTCTGGAATTACAACCATTTAAGTTTGTATAGTGCATCTTAATGTCAATTATCAAAAAGGGGGGTGACAGGTTAAGGGTTAAACCCCTGTGCTTCAGTTGTTGTTTGTCGGTCGTTGTTTGCTGTTGCCTGTAGCTTTCTTCTGAGTTCCTGTTCGGAGTTTCTTTGTTTACCCTGGATTACCTTTTTGTTTGATTATTATTATTAAAATAGTGCTTGCATTTGGATTTGCTCTACGCACTCATGACTCCAGACTACAACTGGACACAACAGGACAAGACTTGAACACAAGTGGTTCATATGACGATGAACTTGCACAGGACCCCAAACACAAGAATAAATAGGAGAGCAAATAAAGCAGATTTGAGCATGGCAAATGTTTCCTGATTATTTTGTTTCAATAATCAGGAAACAAAAAGGGCAGGAGACAGGAGAGCACATGGCACAAACAAACATGACAAGCCGTGCTCACACCAAACATGGCTTTAAGAAGCTTTTCACATGCTTCATCCCGTGTCTCACGACAAACCTGGTCCCTTGCGCTACATATAACATATTTAAAAAATCCGAGTTAATGTATTTATGCTGCCAACTGCCAGTGTACATTATTTCCAAGAGGATTTCCTGAAAGAAAAGGGGCATATGAGAGCTCATAACTGTACAACAAGAGGAGTTTGCAGGATTTGCAACATGAGTAAAATGTGCAGGGAAGTGAAGTCAGTTTTGTGGGCTTGTTGGAGAGGCTGAGTGGGTGTAAGAAGCACACTGTGCTATCCTGAGTGGGAGGAAATCTTATGAGGAGTGACAGAGATACAGAACAGGAACAAACACACATCTCTGTCTCATAAAGAGGCCTTCCTTTACGGATGGGTCGGGATAATACGCTTACATTCAAATGGCTTACGTAAATGTGCTATATATTTGAATAGGATGGTTTGTCTTAAAATTCTGATATCGTTTGCTCGCCCTCGTGTCTTTGGGAATCCGTGTGGCACTCTCAATATGTCGATTGCAATAGGAGAGATTTAGAAGAATGTTCGTGCTGCACTTTGCTCTACAATGGAATTGAATGGGGATTGGCTCCAATACCCAATATATTGTCTTCTGAAGCCAGATGGACTGTTTTTAAGTCTTTTTTTTTTGTGAGAGTAATAACATATTTTTGAGTTCCATGTCAGAAAGAAACTATTCTTATAAAATAAACATCACAAAATGTATTTTAATGTGCATATAAACATAAAAAACTGAATGAAATGAGTTTTGTTTTTATCTACTTTGGGATCGTTTTAGTGTATTCAGTTTTAGTAGGGTTTAGGTGAAAAGTTTTTGTATTTTATTTTCCAGTGTGTACAAAAAGCAAATCATTTTATGATTATCTGGGCTTTAGATAAAAAAGATGGAAATAAAGAATAAAAGAATAACTGAAATGCTGGTCTCACCTTTCTATTAAAAGCATCCAGGGTTGCACCTATTTGTTCTGGTTTAGTTGTCATGGAAACTGCAGCTTTTCAGATAAGCATATTGTGTAAATGGAAGAGAGCAGCAGCAAAGTTTAGCTATTTATGACCTTTATGTATTTATGAATTTCAGATTTCAGTCACTGTGGAACTATGTGTTGTAAGCATTCCGAGGTACGCACAGACACACACACACACACACTGACCTGCCTCTGAAGAAAGCCAAAAGTTTCAAGATTGTATTGTTCCCTATTAAATACTGTGGATGGATGGATGGATGAAAGGAAGGATTGGATGGATGGATGGATAGATAAAAAATCAGATGGATGGATGGATTTATGATGGACAGATATTCAGATGGATGGGTGGATAATCCAACACAGTCTCATGAAGATGCTTATCTATACCACGAGTGTCATTTCTCATGTCATTTATACGCCAAAAATGTTTTTTGCATGTATATGGTACGCACTAAAAAACTCTGGGTTAGGTTTAGGGGGGAGGGGTTGGGGAGTTCGTGCATATTATACGCCAAAAAGTGCATATCATATGTACACGAAAATCGCGTGCCATATAACACGCAAAAACTGTTTTTCGCGTATAAATGCCACGAGAAATGACATTCGTGACATAGATACTAACTTTCATGAGATCGGGCTGGGATAATCAGATGTATGGATGGATGGGTGGATGGGTAGATGGATAGATGGGTAGATGGATAGATGGGTAGATGGAGAGATGGGTAGATGGAGAGATGGGTAGATGGAGAGATGGGTAGATGGAGAGATGGGTAGATGGAGAGATGGGTAGATGGAGAGATGGGTAGATGGAGAGATGGGTAGATGGAGAGATGGGTAGATGGAGAGATGGGTAGATGGAGAGATGGGTAGATGGAGAGATGGGTAGATGGAGAGATGGGTAGATGGAGAGATGGGTAGATGGAGGGATGGGTAGATGGAGGGATGGGTAGATGGAGGGATGGGTAGATGGATGGATGGGTAGATGGATGGATGGGTAGATGGATGGATGGGTAGATGGATGGATGGGTAGATGGATGGATGGGTAGATGGATGGATGGGTAGATGGATAGATGGGTAGATGGATAGATGGGTAGATGGATAGATGGGTAGCTGGATAGATAGATGGATGGATGGATTTATGATGGACAGATATTCAGATGGATGGGTGGATAATCAGATGGATGGATGGATGGATGGATGGATGGATGGATGGATGGATGGATTAACGATAGATAGATATTCAGATGTATGTGTGGATGGATGGATGGATTGATGGATGGGTGGATCGATAGAAAGCCAGATGGATGGATAGAGGTATTCACATGGATGGATGGATGGATGGATGGATAAAGTCAGATAGATGGATAGATGGATGGATGGATGGATGGATGGATGGATAGATGGATTGGTATTCACATGAATGAATGTATAGATAGATAGATGAAATGGATGGGTGGATGGGTGGATGGGTGGCAGTGTTGGGGAGTAGTTAACTACAAGTAGCGTAGCTACTAACTTATCTACATTTTTCAGTAGCTTGGCAGTAGCTCAGTTGCTTTTTAAACAGTGTAGCTTTTCCAGTAGCTAACTACTTTTTGCAGCAAGTAGCGGTGTAGCTCGAGCAAAAGCTACACTGCTACATTGTCGAGCCTGCGCGATCATGCGATGCAAGGATATTCGTCTTCTTGTTGGATTACAAACTCATTTTTTTGCCATTACCGCCACCTGTTGTTTAATCACGCGTCTTGTGGCTAACGGTTCACTTATCGTACAGAAGTGCACTGTAAAAAGAAATGCTTTATATAATCAATAAAATTGAGGCAACAGATTACAAGCAATATTATTAATTAAATTGAAGAAATTAGAATTGAGTAAAAGTTAATCAAATTAATATTCTAATTAATTCTTATTTGTACAATTTAATTAATAATATTGCTTGTAATCTGTTGCCTCAATTTTATTGATTAGATAAAGCATTTCTTTTTTACAGTGTGGGTTGGCACACCCATATTATGATTATATAGCAAGATGTGACGGCAGATTTGGAGGATGGAGAAACAACTAACGTTAATTACCCATGGCCTTATTTGTCCAAGTTCAATCAGTATTTTTGAGAAAATGTTTTACATGCAATTTACGTTGGATGTATATTTTGTTCTTGCAATGTTGTAGGCTATTTGTTGCACTTTTGACAAACAGTCAGAGATATTTGAGTGTTGTGTGTAATAAAACAAAACTCTTTGAAATCGTAATTGCATTGCCTTGTTTTAAACACTAAATATTTTACTTAAAACATTCCTCAGACACTTATTCAGTTATTTATTATATACGTTGTTCAAAAAGCTAAAGTAGTCATTCATCAGCTGTAGGTGTGAGCCTCGGCGACACTGTGTTTATACAACTTAAAGAGCCGATCGCTCTCCCTGAAACACTGATGTATGGCTCGCGGAGGAGGAGAAGGATGATGTGTGCTCTCACGGGATGAAGGAACACCAGGGAATCTAGATCCAAATCCAGCATAATAATCATCACACACACACTGACAATACAAGACTGAGACCCTGAGGATGATGAGAGGATGAAGACCTGTGAAGATCTCGCCACACACACGCAACATCCGTGATCCGAATAGACACTCAAAATATTAAATAACGTATAACGTGTATTGATTCATTGTCTCTTCATAGTTTGCAAGAGACATTTATTAAACTGAGCGTATTTAATAAACTTAGCGTAGCCTATTCATCTGTCAATATGAAACGCGATTTGGTCATTCTAATTAATGATCGGAAGAACGCGTATCGACCACCGTTACTATACAATATGCACGTATGTCCATTTAAACTCGATTTTGGGTCAAATATGGATTATATCATGACACTGGCAAGAATATGGTTACATTTAAAGATGTTGTGCCAAGCATGACAACGCTACGTTCAGCTGCTTTTGAAATTACATGTTTTTTTCACTTCCTGAAAAGTAACCGTTTTGGACATACGTGAGTTTCATCGGGCAGCGACGATATCCACATTCTATTTGAAAGCTTTTTAAAGGCTAAAATGTTGCAGAGAAACTGCTATGTTTTATGAGAGTCTCAACAATAAGAATTTTATTTTGCTGAGTTTATATTTGATCTGCCCTGCAAATATTTTCACTGACCCCACCACAAAAAAATACATTTATTTTTAGCAGTATATCTGTGTCTGAAAGAATTGTATATTTATGTTTTCGATATACTGTAAAATAGTTATTCAACCAGTATTTTTTTTATCTTTTTCTTTCAGTTTTTACATAAGGCTGTGCTGTATCATGAATAAGTAACGGCTGAAGAGCGCTGTTATTTCCGCTGAAGAGCGGTTGCACAGAATTTCTTTGCTGCATACCTCGGTTGTAACGAGTGGTTATTATATAGTTGCTCTTCTATCAGCTTGAATCAGTCGGCCCATTCTCCTCTGACCTCTAGCATCAACAAGGCATTTACGCCCACAGGACTGCCCCATACTGGATGATTTTCCATTTTCACACCATTCTTTGTAAACCCTAGAAATGGTTGTGTGTGAAATCCCAGTAACTGAGCAGATTGTGAAATACTCAGACCTTCAGTTTGGAGTTCAGGAGATTGTCTTGACCAGGACCACACCCCTAAATGCATTGAAGCAACTGCCATGTGATTGGTTGATATAATACCCATAATACTCTGAATAAATAAAACTACTTTACCTACGTGTCGCTTAAATATCCTGGGCCGTGTTGCATTTGAGCTATACAGTGCATTAGTCACGGAGGTCTCTGCACAACAATAGTTAAGGTAATGTTATAGATGAGTAAACCTGCCCTATCACCCGCAGAGACTGCAAGACAGTGCTCAGATCAGAAACACAACACTAATTGCAACCGTAAAGCCTCATCCAACAGAGTGGAGTGAAAGCGACACCACTGGAATACAGATGCGCACAGGCCTTTCGAGAGCCCTCCACGCTTATAGAGCAAAGACAGCCATTCCTCTCGGCCTGTTGCATCTCTTTCTTGATGGATTTAAGGTTCCGAACATTGAGATTGAAATCTATTCCTGTGTCGATGTTTGTCAACATGCAATCTGCCAGATTTGCCACAGAGGAGCGCCTGCCTCTCTAGGCCTGGTCAAATGAGTGATCATTACCTCTTAACTCTGTCAAGTGCCGCGGTCGCAGATGGAACGTGGGATTGAAATCCTGGAGAGAATACAGACAGTCGCGATTGAGGGGATTGTGTCGATGATGGCAATTTCTCTGTAAATTGGTTTTGTGGTGTACTTCGGCGTATTCGCTCGATGGTTTGCAGATATAGACGACAAACATGCAACGGGTCAATAATTGACCTCTGGATTTTTTTTCCAGAGTTCCTCGAAACAAGCTGATGCGCCGGGTTATTTGCCGATTACAGCGTGTCCTGGGAACATAACAGGCTATTAGCAGTGTTTCGGACTGTAAATAAAAATATCGGAAAACATCAGATTGGTCACTGTCTGAAAATTCGGTTTCTAGGTTGAGTCATGAGGTTTAATCAGGTCTTTACTGTTGAAGTTGGAGGTTTTTCCTCAAACTGAGCATCGTTTTGGTGGATTGTGGGAATCATTTTTGTGACTGATATTTGACACATTTGATCATTCTTGTGAAATACGTGTACAATTCTTGTGGATGGATGGATTATATAAAGATATTTAGATGGTTGGATGTTCAGATAGATGGATGGATGGATGGAAAGACATTTAAATGGATGGATGGATGGATTATGTAAAGATATTCAGATGGGTGGATATTCAGATGGATGGATGAAAATAAATTAAAATGAATGGAGAGATGAATGGATGGATGGCTGTATGGATGGGTGGATATTCAGATGGATGGATGGATGGATGGATGGATGGATGGATGGATGGATGGATGGGTGGACATTCAGATGGATGGATGGAAAGAAATGTAAATGAATTGAGAGATGAATGGATGGATGGATAGATGGAACGAAGGATTGATTACATAAATATATTCAGATGGATGGGTGGAAATTTGGATGGATGGATGTATGGATGGAAGGATGGATGGATGGATGGATGGAAGGCTGTATGGATGGATGGATATTCAGATGGATGGATGGAAAGAAATGTAAATGAATTGAGAGATGAATGTATGGATGGATATTCAGATGATGGATGGATGGATATTCAGATGGATGGATGGAAAGAAATGTAAATGAATTGAGAGATGGATGGATGGATGGATGGAACGAAACATTGATTACATAAATATATTCAGATGGATGGATGGAAATTTAAATGAATGGAGAGATGATGGATGGATGGATGGATTATATAAAGATATTCAGATGGATGGAAGGATGGATGGAAATTGAAATGAATGGAGAGATGGATGGATGGAAGGAAATTTAAATTAATTGAGAGATGGATGGATGGAAGGATTGATGATATAAAGGTTTTCGGATGGATGGATGGATGGATGGAAATTTGAATGAATGGATGGAAGATTGGATGGCTGGATGAGATGGATGGATGGATGGGTGGATGGATTATATAAATATATTCGGATGGATGGATGGATGATGGATGGAAATTTAAATGAATGGAGAGATGGATGGATGGATGGATGGATGGGTGGATGTTGGGTGGGTGGATGGATTCATGGATGGATGGATGGATGGGTGGATGGGTGGATATTCAGATGGATGGATGGATGGAAAGAAATATAAATGAATTGAGAGATGAATGGATGGATAGATGGATTGAACGAAGGATTGATTATATACATATTCAGATGGATGGATGGAAATTGAAATGAATGAAGGAAGGAAGAATTGATTGATTATATAAAGATATTCAGATGGATGGATTGATGGTTGGATGGATGAATGTATTATAGAAAGATGTTCAGATGGATGGATGAAAATAAATTTAAATGAATGGAGAGATAGATGGATGGATGCATGGAAGGAATTGTATATTGGATTGATTATGTAAAGATATTCAGATGGGTGGATAGATGGAAAGAAATGTAAATGAATGGAGAGATGGATGGAAATTTAGATGTATTGATATATAGATATTAAGGAGGATATGATGGATCTGTCAATCCATTTAAATCAATTAGCATATTCATTTATTTATTATGCATTATTACTGTATTTTACATTAATATGTGATTAGAAATCAAACATTGAGTTTTATGAGCATTAGTAGTAGTATTCCAGAAAGGTTCATGCTAATATTTTAAGATGATTTATGAGAGCTGTCTGTTTTTGCTGCTTCTGAAGTATCCCCTGAAATGATCATATCACACTTTTAATTTTCTAAGCGGAAAAGTGTTTCTCACGTCCATGAACTGTAACCACCCAAGTGGCAAATCATTTGAAATTTTACAAAATGCCCAGTAAGCAAAGCTTGTTATGAATAACTTGGAAAGTACACTGAAATATTAAGCATATTTTTAAAACCTAATTATGCATAAATCGTATTTAATCTTTAGGGAGGTTTATATTGGATGTGTAGATACTGGAAAACATATGTTGTATCATATATCTCTATATTTGAGGAAGAAACATTAAATGCTTTAAGAGTGTGTTGGGATTGGTGAAAGGGACTCACATTAGTGTTGTAACACATCAAATGCTTTGCCGTTGGACTCTAAAAACCCATGTGACCTGAAAAGTGACAAACATGACAACAAACACCTTTTGTTCATTTCTGAGTCACATTCTTGTCTATTTCCTCTCCAGTATTTTAGATTTCAAGGGCTCATCATTTGATAAAAGTCCTACTTCCCCGCCAAAGTGCAGTGTGGTGCACATTTTATGATGCCGAGCCCCAAAATAAGTGCTAAAAATGATTGACGAGCCACGCACGCAGCTGTGCAAAATGATGACTTCTGGAAGCTTCTGGTGTGTGGTTACTGCTGAACACAGGGCCAGGTGCACCGGATCATAATTCATCAGGGTTCACAACCACTGGGGCGTTAGAAACAGACGGATGTTTCCACGCGGGCCACAAAGTCTCAGTGGACTTTACAGAGGTGCGGGGAATGATGCTCTTGTCCTGGGTCGGGGTCGTGTCTAATTGGTTGGTATTCACTGGGGATGTGCACATGCTGCTGCAAATTGTCAGTTTTTCTCTTCTTTTGGACACAGGCTGAGAGTTAAAATGGTAACTTTTCATTTTAAAGTTACTGTTTTGACTCTCAGTCCATGTCCAAAAAGAAGAGAAAAACTTTGACATTTTAAGTAGGCTAGTTTGCGTTGTTAAAAAAAAACAATACACAATTACTGTGTAGATGGAAGGATTGATTAAGAACGTGTCGCTATAAAATGCTGGGTTGGTTCAACCCATATTTGGGTCAAATATGGACAAACCCAAATGTTAGGTTAAAAATGTACAGTTGAAGGTATGGAAGCTTGTTTCCGCTGTAGAATGAAAAATATAAAAGGTAATTGCGACTTTTTATCTCACAATTCTGACTTTTTTTTCTCACAATTGCGAGTTTACTTCTCGCAATTCTGACATTATTTCTCAGAACTGCGCAATGGAAAGTCAGAATTGCGCAATGGAAAGTCAGAATTGCGAGATATAAAGTCAGAATTACCTTTTATATTTTAAAAGGTTTGGCGGGATATAAAGTCAGAATTGCATGATATAAAGTTGCAAATGCGTGATATAAAGTCAGAATTGCAAGATATAAAGTCAGAATTGCATGATATAAGTCGCAATTGCATGTTATAATGTCAGAAATGCATGATATAAAGTCAGAATTGTGAGATTTAAACTATTCTGAGAGGGGAAAAGTTAGTCTCTTTTTCCCCTTGGAATTGGCCTGATAAGTCGCAATTGCGAGTTTATACCTCACAATTCTGAGAAAAGATGTCAGAATTTTGACATATAAGCTCTCAATTATGTGTTATAAAGTCAGAATTGCGAGATGTAAACTCGCAATTGTGAGAAAAATGTCAGAATTGTGAGATAAAGTCGCACTTCTGTCTTTTTTCTCAGAATTGCAACTTATATATTCGCAATTCTGACTATATAACGCAATTCTGACTTTATATGTCGCAATTCTGACTTTATATCTCGCAATTCTGACTATCACGCAATTCTGACTTTATATCTCACAATTCTGACTTCATAACACGCAATTGCGACTTTATAGCACACAATTCTGACTTTTTGTTACGCAATTCTGACTTTATATCTCGCAATTCTGACTTTATATCTCACAATTCTGACTTTATATCTCACAATTCTGACTTCACATCACGCAATTGCGACTTTATATCACGCAATTCTGACTTTATATTTCGCAATTCTGAGAAATAAAGTCAGAATTGCGAGATATAAACTCTCAATTGAGAGAAAAAAAGTCAGAACTGTGAGATAAAAAGTCACAATTATTTATTTTAGTTTTAAATTCAGTGGCGAAAACAAGCTTCGATTTGAAAGTGAAAAGTTGGGTAAAAATTTAAAATTACATTTTTAACCCAACATTTGGGTTTGTCCATTTTTAACCCAAATTTGGGTTCAAACAACCCAGCATTGTTTAGAATGCACACAAAGCCAACACTGTGAATGTTATGATAAATATTATGATTTTATGTATTTTACGAAAGAATGCATGTACAATTACTGGAAAAAAAATATTGTAAAATCTCATTATAATAATTGAAAAGCATAACTTAGAGGCATTTTCAGTTATCATTTATATTGTTTATATTATATTTACTGTTGTTATTAATCTGAACATTTACAGTAAAGTTTACAGTAAACCAATTGTTTAATGCAAACGTGGTAACTTGTGAAAATAGTCAAATTTACTGTAAATTTACTAAACTACCAAACAAAAAATGTAACCGTACACTCACGCGTGCAAACAAATAATACATAGGATGGTATAGAAAACCATAACTGTAAAAAAAAGTTGAAAAAAGTATAAAATTGCTTGACTTAGATAAAAACATATGTTGTCATAGCTAACTGATCGTATTATTTTTAGTCTAATAACAAAAATACGAATAAAGATTGTTTAAATACTTTAATTTATTAAAAAAACTTTTTACTGTAAACTACAAGGTACCGTAATTTTTGCTAACAAGACATATTATTTAACAATAAAATTAGCCTTCTTAATGCAATCTATTTTTTTTTTCATTCAAAATTTGCATTTTTAATTTTTTGCTGTATAGAGTGACCTCTGAAATCTCATTTGTATTGCGTTCATAACCACAGAGCGCTATCAATTTGTGAACCTTTATAAGAGCACAATTAAATCAAGTTGGCACTGCGTGCTGTTCCCTCATCCGTACAGACCGTGCAAAGGATCAGATGTTGAGGTCAAGGACATGTTTTTTTTTTTTTTTTTTTTTTTTCATTTGACTCCTGTACCGTGTGTACTCAGCTTCTAAATCTAAAAAGCAATGACCTTTTGTTCTGTTCCTCTGGAGATTTTGCTCTCCGGTGTAAAGGAGACTGCCATGCTTCTAAGAAGAGAAGTTAATGTATCAGTCAAGATTACAGAGGAACTATAGAAAAAGAAAAAAACCCAAATCAAATAGCAAACGAATCAGAAAAATCCAACAATAATGCTGTTTCGCAGTTGTTGTGAGGCAATCAGAGAAGGGAATACAATGTTCTCCTCACTAGCCAGATCACAGCGTGATCATTTATTCTCAAAGCTGGTGTAATTTCATATCCAGCTTTTTGTGTAGACTTTCCATTGTCTTTATGAGTCTATGGAGAGATATAAATCTTTTTGAATTATGTTTGTCTTCTAAAATACAATTACCTTTTTTGTGTGTGGCTCTTTGCAGGTTTAATGTCCATGTACTTTATACAACAGTTCTTTCTGGTTCTTGAATCTGATTGGCTGAGAGTTTGTTTCCAGCTGTGCGATACTCCCCCAGTATCAGCAATCTGACCCTTTGGCCGTGTGTCCACTAAAGTGTTTTTAGCCAGCTGAAAACGCTAAGACGCTCTGCTGGAGACGCTGTGCTTTGGGCGCTTGAGAGCGTTTTTCCGTTGAGACGTTTCGTTGCTATGATACAGAATATCCGCAGCACAGTTTGAATGTTGTGACAGTTGATCAGTGTGGTTTAGTCCCGCCCCTCCTCCACTGTGATTTGGACGGCAGGTTTTTTTTTTACAAATACTACAGTTAAGTCACATAGTATAGTTTTAAGAGTTTTAGTAGGTGAGAATGTAGTTTTTTAGACCTCAAATAGGTGATAAACATAGCACCTCTTTTACAATTTGCTTATACATTATCGGAGATCGAGCTCCAGGGCGTCAGCGGCCGTTCAGAACAGCTTTATCTGGTACTACTTTAGTACATTTGACTGAATTGTTTGCTTGTGTTTATTTAAAGGGATAGGGGAGAGCGGGGACAACCTAACGCTTTTTGGTTTTGGCTCAATTAATTAAAAAATTAGGTTGGATTAATACTTTTTTTTACACAAGCAACATAAACATTCCTGCTACAAATGACCACTTAAAGTTTTTTTCTAGGACCTACCATTTTCATACAGTTGCACTGAAAGTGACAGAAGTGCAAATGTTACAACTTACCCCATATGCAGGGTTAATTGTAACAGACAGAGGGGTTAGTTGTAACACTTGTGTGTAACACACATAATTCAGTACTATTTTATTTGTATAGTTTGATATTGTTTGTGCATCTGTATAGACCGATATCATACATCCATCCCTCATCTAGTCATCCTTCTATTGTGGATCAATATCATGGATAGAGACATAGAAAAGGGCTGCATAGTTTTGCAATAAATAATAATAAATTAAATTATAAATATTGTAATTGCAATTAAATTAGATTTGTGTGTGGCAGCTACATGTAAAATTATTATTATTATTATTATTATTATAATAACAGTAATAATAATACAAATGAGCTTAAAATAAAAATGTAAAGGGTTTATTGCATTAATAACAGGCCATATTTTTAATAAATAAACAAGTTATCATTCATAGTACACTAAATTTTTAAACATTTTAAATTCCAACATTGTTTGTGAAAGTCTAACAAAGTTAAATGTATAAATAAATACTCAAACCTGAAAAGTTGTGTGGCTCCTGTTTTCATTTGATTATCATTGTACACTTGGCGGCTTAGTTGTAACACTCTGTTACAACCAACCCCGCTGTGTATTACATATTTTAAGCCTATAGCTAACAGTCGCTAGGAATTACTGACATGTTTCAAAACGGTGCTATGTTTGAGCCAACAAGACAGTGATTAAGGCAATATAAAGTTAGATTTGGAAACGTATACACCCAACTCAGAAACCGAAAAAAACCTATGATGAAAAAAATTGCTGTCATGGTGTCAAACACTCTTTATCCAGTATCTTCATGAAATATAATCAAAACTTTCCGCAAATTCGCGGGAGACCGTCCTCTGGCAGCAAGAGAAAAATAGCAGAAAGACAACCTGCTTGATCCTGACAAACTATGTAAACGGTCCGTGTTACATTTAACCCCGCGTTAGGTTGTGCCCCGTGCTCCCCTACTCCACTTTTTTTTTTTTTTTTTTGGAAATAGGCTCATTTTACAACTCCCCCAGAGTTAAACTGTTGTGTTTTACCGTTTTTGAATCCATTCAGCCAATCTCCGGTTCTGGCGGTAGCACTTTTAGCATAGCTTAGCATACACCATTGACGTGGACCTATTTAAAACTTGACTCTTCTCTAGTTACATCATGCACTAAGAGCGACGAAAAACGTAAAGT
Source organism: Hybognathus amarus (assembly GCA_030378365.1). Classification (NCBI taxonomy): domain Eukaryota; kingdom Metazoa; phylum Chordata; class Actinopteri; order Cypriniformes; family Leuciscidae; genus Hybognathus; species Hybognathus amarus. Next base: position 37,925 of record JAQIUQ010007183.1, read on the forward strand.
TGCGATTTTTCTAGGCTGAAGGCTAGGAACTATTAGAGTTGAAGCCGGATACTCGAGCTAAAACGAGTATCCGGTACAGATAAAGCACTTTGACGAGTACGAATATTATACGAGTAATACAAGTCAATATCTGTGCTCGGATAAAAAAATAAAAAAAAGAAAGTTATGTTGAGATTAGGGCTGAGCGATATATCAATATAAATAATATATATATATTTTAAATGTGATCTGAAATTAGACCATATCGCATATCGATAGTTCAGGTTTGCGCTGTGATCATTGCTCCAAGCAAGCTGCTGACCCAGAGCTCTCGCACTGCTCCCCGCGCCCCCGTCACTCCTTTTCCACTTTGCATGCCTGATTAAAGCATGTTATGTTATAACATGAAATAAAGTCTTTCACCTCAGCAAAACGGACTCCCTGTCCTGTCAGCCGTTATACTGTAACGTTAGTCGTAGCGCACACTCAATTGCACGTGCATATGCGGCGGCGCGCGCTGTATGTCTCACTGTATAAGTGCAAAAGAAACTACCGGTATACGAGCATGCAACACCGTTACGTTGTAAATTACACGAAATAAAAGCAATGCAGGTATGACTTTCATTTTATTCACCAGATGCAGTTTCCATGTTTCATTAACAGTTCTTGTTAGTATTGTGTATTCACCATGGTAACTGTCGTGTCTATATTAACCCCTTAATGCCCATATTTTTCTTTGTGTTATTTTTTTATATTTTTTAAATGACTGTAATGGCTCATACCAACGTTGTATTAACAAAATAAATAAATAAATAAATAAATAAACAAAATAAATCACAATTACAATCCAAGGGAATAATCTGCAATTAAGATTTTTGTCATAATCATGCAGCCCTTTGACTGAACATTTGCTCTCACTTTGCAGAAAAAATATCAGGATATTTTTTGTATATTGAAATTCGAAATTCACCTAAATATGGATATGACTTTTGGTCCATATCACCCAGCCCTAGTTGAGATGAAAACTCTTATTCATTACATTTTACTTCATATTTGCAAGCATATGTGTTGTATTCATTGTTGCAAAACTTGTTCTGTAGTTTGTTTATCATGATCAAAACCATTGATCTGAAGCTCAATGCTGATGCTGTCATGCAAATAGTTATCTTATCAGCAATAAATATAACAATTTCTGATCAACCCATATCAATTGCATGCTTAAAATAACATACCGGTTAAAGCCCCGCCCATTTCAAGACTACCCGACCCACTTCCGGGTTTAGGCCCCGCCCAGTCCGAGTACAGATACAGATACTTCATATGGTTAACAGATACAGATACAGATAATGCTGTACTCGCTCATCCCTAGGAACTATACTCTCATAACTGCGTAATAATCAGGCGCGATGATATGACGCAGCGCATGAAAATAGGCTATCTTCCATCATGTTGGAAGTTACCAAGCTAGGAAATATTGTCAGCCTAGAAAATCGCAACTTTACATATTCCGTCGGTCTTTGTGCACGATGTAACTATAAAAGAGTAAAGTTTTAAATAGGAAAAATATCGAAAAAGTCTTTATCCCTTTAGAGTATCCCTTTTAAAATCCATATATTTATAATGGATATAATATTATGGACATGGGCTGCAGGTAATACACTTGTTTAGTCTATCTCTGTCTAATAATACCATTGATGTTTCAGTAACTAGTAACAGCGGCTTGGACTCAACTGTTTAAATGTCAACGGAAGGTTGTTCTGCACAAAATGGTTTTTTAACACTATTGCTTTCATGCAAAAGTTCTTATGGAGAATGAACAGCTGTTTAGATGTTGATCTTTCATAAAATAATAATAATTTTGAAGTCACCATTATGCTGATCAGTGTGTGCTTTAGTTGGACACTTAACCCTTCACCATTACCTGTTTTCTGGATGCTTTAACGGTTTATTTCTAAAGTAATATGTTACATGCAATCTGATGATTTTGGCTACTTATTGGCGATGATATAATAACCCGATTTACTGATACCAAGAGTCTAATCTCTGATTAAATAATTTAATATTATAATGTGAGTTATTGTATCCTTACAATAGTCAAAGAATAAAATCCTGTAGTGCTTTGATTTATTTATTTTTTACTGAAAATATTTTGACAATATTAGATGCACATTAGAATATACATTCTACCACAGTTCACATTAAAAATGGACCGTTTAATGTTAATTTATGTTTATTGTTCGAAAATAACAGCATCACACAAATCAGTGTTTTAAGAGTGATAAAAGTACCTGTCCTACATAAACGATCCTAGTTTTCGATCTCAAATGGATAACTTGTCACAATCCTTTCTTAAAGTGATTTCACTCCATAAACAGCCAGACTTCATTTTAGCAATCCGTTAATATATGTGACTGAAAGCATGTTATTTGTTTTGATTTGTTGTCAAAACTGAAAGTATTTTCTCCACAATTATCCTGAAACTGTCACATCAAAGTGACATGTGGATGAAGTATGAATGGATGATGGTTATGGGTTTTGGTTACACAACCTCAGGAAGTGTTCAGATGTTCTGCCATAACTTATTTTCTATTCAGACTCTTCATGCTCAACCACATTATGCTGTATTCGTTCACTTTCTAAATTGGAGTATCTATAAATAGACCATAAACCTTTGAGCTGAGCGTTTACTCCTACAAACATTGCTCGAAATGCAAGGGATTTAAATTAAATGTTTAACGGATTAGTTTGGCTATATATATATGTGTGTGTGTGTGTGTGTGTGTGTGTGTGTGTGTGTGTGTGTGTGTGTGTGTGTGTGTGTGTGTGTGTGTGTGTGTGTGTGTGTGTGTGTATATATATATATATAATGACTCATATAAGTCATTCCAAACTCTTAGACCTTCTTTAATTTTTTCATCATAAAATATTTCAACATACTTATTGTTCCCTATTGCATAGGACATAGTGAGAGTTCCCATGCGAAAGGTTGGCAATCAACATTTTCACTTGTCAAAACAATCAGATTGCTTCAAATCACTGATATGATTCTTAAATTCAACTATATAATAGTATATAATAATAATAACTGTGGCGAGGGGACGTGTTAAAGTCTACAGTGGGAGAATGAGTAGATGACTCAAAAAAATTATATGTTGGCTTTAACATACAAATAACATACATGCAAACATAATTTGTTCATGTTACTTCAACATCATGAAATTAAGTAATGTTAACTGACCCAATTTAAGTAGTCTCAACTTGACTTTTTAAAGGCTTCCTGACATGATTCAGGAATTATTTTATATTCATTAATCCATTAATATTTCATTAATTTTAGTGACGCATAATAAAATTGATTGGCAAGCAGTAGCACATATTAGCATCTTAAAATACTAAGTTTAACATGCTCCTTCAACCAAAGCAATAGTAAAGTGTTAAATCAGTTGACAACCAAACAAAACGCTCCACTCTTCTCTCACAATGGTAACCCACTGTAATTTAAATGGTTCTAATAATTCCAATGTAATTTAAATTAAACACAATTACACACTATTAATTCTTCCCCTTTTCTAAATTTCTCAAAAAAAGATAAAATAATACTGTTTTTAAAGATTTATTCTCTCTTAATTCAACCATATGCAAAGCATGCTGGGAACTAACAAGCACCGCCCAGTTTCAGTTAATGCACAAACAATCATGTAATCCAACACAAACAGATTAAGTAAACTTAAATTGTACATATATTTAAGCAGATTGAACACAATCAAATTAAGTTCAGTCAAAATGGCAGTTGGCTCGCACTATACTGCCACCCTCTGGATGTTCGACATTTTTTACTTAACATAAATGGTTTGTGTTTAGACAACGCGTAAGGATTTTGCACTGTTAAGTTGAGACACAATTACATAGACCTTAATAGAAAAAAATAATCATTCCAAGTCAAAAAACACAATTATAATAAGTAAGCTAAATATAAATATTAGGGATGCACGATATATCGGTCACATAATCGGTATCGGACGATATATGATCATTTTTAATGTTATTATTATTGGCATAACAAGAACATTTAGCCGATATCTAAAGCCGATAATTGAGCTGAGGCACTTTAGATGTGCACTGTTCATCGTGATGCTTTTAAATTGCTTGAAACACGACTGAAATCACTTTAAAAAAAGGAAAATCCAGTTAAAGTGCAAAATGTGCAGTGCAAGTCTGTCATATCGGCTACACAACATTAAAATAAGAACATCATAATTGTATTTGTATCTTGGGTTTTAATGTGTTTACATCATGTTTGTATCTTGGGTTTTAATGAGGAAAATCCAAAATTGTCAAAAAATTTGGGTTTAGATTTATCGGCTAAAATATCGGTTATCGGCTTTCAAATATAAAGAATTATCGGTTATCGTATCGGACACAATTGTCATATCGGTGCATCCCTAATAACTATATTATGTAAAGTGCACAACCTTCCTAGTTCACTTTTTTGAGATGATCAACACCTGTCTCTAATTCCAGTAAATGCCGGAGATATGGGATATACTGTAAGCAACCCGGAGACCAGGAAAGAGAAGAGAGATATGTTTCCACTTGGAAAGATGATTGTGGGTTTGCTTGTTGTGCGTGGCAGAGAGCCCCTCAAGATTTCCTTTCTGTTGATTTTGGACATTAATAACTTGGATCTGTTTGCCACTCTGACTTCTTCGTCCTTTTATTGGAACTGTTTACAATGACATTTTTGGATGAACTATTCCTTTAATAATACGAACACAGTATTTCCCCGCCCAATAAAATGTAATTGCATAAAGCCATAAATGTTTGGTGAATGATGGTCATTTAAAATCAAGAGCACAAGGACACGGTTGACCGAGAGCTCTGTAACTCCATTAGGAGACGAGTCTCTACACTGCGATGAGGTGACAGACAACTGCTGAGTGTGAACACTGCTTCAGGGGGAAGACAGAATTAGGGAGTAGAAGAACAATCTACTCGATAGATACCGGCACCACAGGATCATCTGTCTTACTTAAAGCCACTTAAACATGCTAGATAGTACTGTGGCCCTCCAGACCCCTCATCTTAGATGTATGAGTTCCAGGAAACCAGGAATACACACGACAGTATTCATGCAACACACACATTCTGTCAGAAGAGGCAAATTATTTAGTGTGTAATGCCTACTCATTTTTAATAGTGTGCAGCATCAAAAGGATCTGTCTGGAATATTAGTGCACAGTATTTAGAACACTTGGAATGGGAAATAGAATGCAATATGAAAATAAACACTTCAAAAAGAAGTGCATGGCAATGCTGACCTCATTATCCTCGTCACATGACCTCATTGCATGTTTAATTAAGGGAGTGGTGTTAAGTTATTTGAAAAAGACATGTTTATTTTGCATTTTAATTAATTTTGGTTTAAAAAAAAGTATTTTGCTTCCAGTTCAGAAAGACACGAGTGTTTATCACATTGATATTATTGATATTTAATGATATATAGCCTACAGTGTGTATGTGTATATATATCTATATATCTATCTATCTATATATATATATATCTATATATATATATATATCTATCTATATCTATCTATATCTATCTATATATATATATCTATCTATATATATCTATATATATATATATATATATATATATATATATATATATATATATATATATATATATATATATATATATTAGGGCTGTCAAACGATTAATCGTAATTAATCGCATCCAAAATATTCTGATATATACAGTATATATATGTATATATATGTATATGTGTGTGTGTGTGTGTGTGTATATATATGCTTGTATTTTTAAGAAAAAATATTATTTAATAATAAAACATTTATATTTTATATATAATATAAATTACAAATAAATCTATATAGAGTATATACATGAAAATGTTTATTTAAATATATACAAGCATGTTTGTGTATTTATATATATAAAAATTGATTATAAACAGTGCACCCACATATATTATGTAAACACAAATTTTTTTTTTGGATGCGATTAATCATTTGACGGCCATTATTTTATATGTATATATATATATATGTATATATATATATATATATATATATATATATATATATATATATATATATATATATATATATATATATATATATACTTTTTTTTTTGTAACGCAAAAATACATGTAAAAGTATACTAATAATTTCATTTATTTCATTTTATTCACAATTTATGCATGGTTGCTGTACAATTTGCATACATTTACATACAAATATATTCATATATAAATAAACATAAGTAATCAGATTAATCACTATTAACGCATAAACTGTAAAAAAATATTGTTGGCTTAACTTAAAAAAAATAAGTAACCTGGTTGCCTTAAAATTATAAGTTGATTGAACTGGAAAAAGTTAATACAATGGAGATTGATTTAATCATCAGAAACTAAATAATAAACTAATAAATTATTAGACAATTAATAATTATTAAAGTTTATTTGACAAAAGAACAAAATTTTGTGATAACAAATCTTGAAAATATTTCTTTACAGTGTCGTGATATTCAATATGAAAAGTTTCATAGGAAGATAATTAAAGTGATTAAAAGGATTTTTTTTAAGTACACATGATTTCGTACTAAATAAACAAGAATTCATTTTAAAATCTGGGTACATTTACTTGTGCCTGTGAAAACCAATCGCAATGCTCTACAATCATTTTCAACAGCAATTATTTGCCTTCTCTCACTTTTTGATGAAGGTATGGGGAAAAACAAGGATTACTGCAACTTGGAAGATGTCCAAACATTTTGAAATTTTCCCCAGCAGAGCTCATTAAATCTAAAAGGATTTATTTATGTGTAGGGATTGGTGTTTGAGAAGAAATCGCTCCATCTCTGCGATTCCAGCCCTTGTGTGGGCAAGTGTGACCTCTGAGTGTCTTACAACACTGCTGTTGATGCACGCATTAATGAGGTATTAGCTAAAGTATGTCTTTCCCAAGGTTCAGGACTGAAATCGAGGTACAATTATACACATAAATACTCGAGTAAAATGTTTTACATCAAGGGACCTGCAGAAATATCACATTATCATATTTTGCATCAATTTGTTCATCCTTTAAAGGGAATTTTAAGTGAATGGGCAGCTGTAGTGAAAACACCCCGGGGCTTCATGTGAAAAAAAAAATAAAAAAATAATGATGCTAATTAACAGTAAAGGACAGATCAGGTAATTGGCAGTTAAAGGAAGGTTCAAAGAGGATTTCATTGAGATATACTAGTGATCATAAAGCTTTGGCCTCGGGTGCTTCTTATCAAACTAAAGCACAGCTCAACGTCTTTCAAAGTAAAACACGGCAAGCTATACTTTCAAGGCAACCTGAATTTGGAGATTATTATGCTATTATAGACCTCAAAACGTTTGAAGACGTAAAATAGTCTGCGACACATTTCAGTTCATTGTATTTCTAATGCAGCAGGCCTTTAGTAAACGTTACAGCTAATGGCTAACAGTTAGCGATTAACTGCCACCCTAGCTAACAGGAAACGATAATGTTTAGCTAATGTTCTGGCATGGTTTTCTCAAAGTTATGAGCAAACAATCTTCCAGTAACATTAAAATGTTTTTTTGTTATATGGTCTTCAATAATGTTAGCATTAGCACAAAAGCTAATCAAGGTACTTTTTTCCCTGTTTAACGTTTTAGGGGGTTGACTGCTTTTTTTTCTTTGCATGATTGTGTTTATGGGGTGCAATATAGCATGTATTCGTGGTTTTTCTTTTTTTAAAAGTCTTATTTTTCATAAACTTCACCTTTATTGTCAGCCACGCTCTCCTCTGTCCCCTGAACAAGCGGTTCACTTCCTGATTCTATGAAAACACTCCCTCAGAAACGTTCGGTGGGCTCAGGATTGGTTAGTTTGGGCTGGTGTGTTGTGATTGGCTAAACTGTCGCTCACATTGTCCGGAAGGTTAATGCCCATTACGTTTACGGACACGTCATGAGCTCCGGTCCAGATGTAAATATGTGTCGAACTGCAGTTTCAGTTTGAGGCAGAATCAGACCAAGAAAGCTGCGATGAAAAGAGTCAAACAGAACGTCACCACACACTGCTCTTACGAAACGTTTCTGAATGCTAATTTGCTACATTTTATAACTTTATACACGTTTGTTTTACACAATAGCATCTGACTGGCAACAATAGCAACTGAGCAACTGACTGGCTACTAATACTCAAACAGTGTTGGCAAGTTTATGTTCTTGATTAGAAATCGAAAATAACGTCATAAAACATACATGAAAAATACATTTACAACATTAGTACTTATACAAAATTCATGTTTGTACGTGGTTGTCAGACACGAAATAGCATAACTAAGTGGCTAAAGCCAGCACTGGCATTTGATAAAACTAAAACATTACGTCTGGAATTATACATGCAAATCATGGGCGTCAGTTTGGTTTAAAATGTGCTGGGGACAGAGACGTATTCGGAAGGGAATTTTCAAAAGTGCTGGGTACAAGGACACATTCATTCTTTTTTTCTCTTTCGAGTAGGTCATGTTTTGAAAGACGATGTCCTGTAGCTTCCTGATGTACATAAATAAAAAAATGAGCACAATGTCCGAGTATAGTGAGTATATAAAGTATATACGCCCTTTATTGCATGTGTACATGATGGTCCAGAGGTAGAATTTTTGCCTAGCGTGTCGGGACTTTTCCCCTCATCAAAACCAATAATGTTTATCAGTGGTTGAATTGATATAATGTTTCAGTGGTTGTATATGTTTTTTATGAGGGGAAAAATATACGAGAGCGGATTAGAACCCATGAGAAACAGGGACACGTTTGTGCGCATTTTGATTTGTGTTTTTACCAGAACGAATCTCCGCAACGGATTGCAGCGCGTTTCCGAGAGAAGACAACACGTCAGTGCTAGATCGCCTGTTATTTAACAAACAAATGAAACGAATGCTGTTAACTGGAGATGTTTTATTTGTATTGGTACATCTGTCTGTGCCGCGAGATGTTTCAAATGTGGTGGGGACAAAATCAACCCTGGCAAAAAGTGGTGGGGACATGTCCCACCCGTCCCCCTGTAAATGACGCCTATGATGCAAATACATTTAAAATGATTAAGTCTTAGCCTACTTACAGGTTGTGGCCCAACAACTGCTGCCTCTGGTTTTAAAGTTGGAACTGTAAAGTTCATGTTTTAGTAACAGTTTCTTGTTGAATCCGGTGTTGAACTCGTGGAGATTCTGGAAGCTGTCTTCTGTAAAATAAGCAGCACAGACCGCTAGATTACGATCGTCACTTTCAGGAACATAATCGAACATAAATTGTATCCATTGTTGACGAAGTACAGCATCCGTGGGAAGTTCGAACACAGAAGACCTGACAGCTGCGTGAACACAACACATTTGACGAGCTGCAGGCTGGAGCTGCTGAAATTAACACGGTCTCATCCCAAGTCGTCATATAACTGACGTCTTGGGACATCTTATGCGCATGCACTGTTTTGCATTTTCCGGAGGGAGTGGTTGATGCAAATGTGTGGGTTAGTGACGTACTATAACCCAGCTGTAGTCCCAATCAAGTCGTTTTTGTAGGCAATTATATCCTGATTTTTAAAAGACGATATCTCTGCTTACACTAAACTTTCAGCGCTGCAACTTTGCAGATACTGTTCATGCACCAACAGCAACATTACACACTATTTAAAATGAAAAAAGTGAAATGGCAGTCAACCCCCCATTTAACATTCATATAACCAAGAGAAAACGTTTTTTTGAAATACAATTTCCACACAGTAACTTAATGGGAACGTTAGCAAAACATTCTTGGAATTGGCTATATTTATTATTTTTTTGCCTAAGTATTTGGCGACTTACTACTTGCTACACTCAAAGTGTCCACTGAATGTGTTTTTCTATCCTGTGTGAACTTCCTGTTGAACAAAGGAATTTGAGAATTTCTGCACGACTTCTTAAAAACATTACGTTAGACATAAAACATATAAGCCCTCGCACACCAGATGAATCATGGGAAGGTTGTCTATTTTCGCAGAAGAAAAAACACATTTGTAAATATCTTCTCTGTAGGATGTTAGCATGTGTTAAAGCTAACTGCTAAAGCTAACTACTATTTTAATATCATGGATACTTCAAGGTTCCTAAAACATGTCATACTGTGCCTAACAACACCTGTTTACAATGGTAAAATCCTTGTAACATATGGACGTCTTGCTTTTAAATTCAAGTAACTTAGATACAGTTCTCCGAAACTTCACTTAAAGACAATATGAAACGCCATTTGCGACCTGTTTTATACTAACGTAATGTATGTATTTTCAAGTAAAATGAGAAAATTTGACCAGAAATGGGTATGAAGATATAATGTTAAACATTCTCATCCTTTGGCGTCATATAGGTGACGCCATGTGATATTTCGTCAAAATACTATGCACATGGCACCCTTTTAGTGTCAATAAAACAAGCACTTTTTTAAGGTCTGGGGTAGGGTCTGTGTCTCATATTGATGCTAAAGGGTGCCATGTGTGTAGTATTTCGACAAAATGTCATATGGCGTCACCTATATGATGCCAAAGGATGAGAACGGGCCCTAATGTTTTCTATTTGTTTTTTTGTACAGTGTTGGGGAAGCTACTCTGAAACTGTAGTTTGACAAGCTACAAGCTACTCGTAAGTTAAAGTAGTCAAACTACAGTCAAGCTACCCGTTTAGAAAAGTAGTTAGCTACACTACAAGTTACAATCAAAAAGTAGCTAGCTACATTGAAACTACTTTTGCTTTTTGAACAACGTATATAATAAATAACTGAATAAGTGTCTGAGGAATGTTTTAAGTAAAATATTTAGTGTTTAAAACAAGGCAATGCAATTACGATTTCAAAGAGTATTGTTCTATTACACACAACACTAAAATATCTCTGACTGTTTGTCAAAAGTGCAACAAATAGCCTACAACATTGCAAGAACGAAATATACATCCAACGTAAATTGCATGTAGAACATTTTCTCAAAAATACTGATTGAACTTGGACAAATCAGGCCATGGGTAATTAACGTTAGTTGTTTCTCCATCCTCCAAATCTGCCGTCACGTCTTGCTATATAATCATAATATGGGAGTGTCAACCCACTTCTGTACGTCAGTGAACCGTTAGCCGCAAGATGCGTTATTAAACAACAGGTGGCGGTAATAGCAAAAAATTAGTTTGTAATCTAACAAGAAGAATATCCTTGCATCGCACTGATTCGCGCAGGCTCGACAATGTAGCAATGTAGCTTTTGCTCGCGCTACACCGCTACTTGCTGCAGAAAGTAGTTAGCTACTGGAAAAGCTACACTGTTTAAAAAGCAACTGAGCTACTGCCAAGCTACTGAAAAATGTAGATAAGTTAGTAGCGTCGCTACTTGTAGTTAACTACTCCCCAACCCTGTTTTTGTACATAGTCTGTAAGGAGATCTTAAGAGTCGATGACTTTAGTGGAGTGAACAAACTTCCTTCAAAGTACGACTGATGTCCCTTGTCATCTGGATGTTGCTCATCTACCTTTGTTTTTGATTTTCAAGCCAGCCAGTGGTTAGGAGAAACTCCACCAGCTAAATAACACAATCACTCTCAAAATCTGCACGAGTAAAGTAAAATAACCACTGAATCAGGTTATATTCGAGGTGGATTACGCTACAAAAGGCCTCTCAGTCTATAGTCATGCTTTTCTTCTGTGGCGGTGGTAATGGAGTGAGGCCGGTTCATCAGTTATGCTGTCTGGGCTGTCACGGCAAATTTGAGTCCTTTGAGGATCAAACCGCAGTCCAACTACACAGCTTTAGGCTTGGCCTTTAGCTCGCTGGCTAGCATGTTCAACTCCTATTCCAAAGGTCATTAATTTGAGTCTTACTTGAGGCAACATGCAGGCTGTCACGGGCACAGGGAGCTTTTGTGGGGGGTTTAACCGGAAACATGGGTTTCCTAAACCTTTTCAGATATCGAGAATGTGTTTATTCATTCATTTTAATTAAAAATTCCTTTTCTCAAATGGAAAATAAATGAATGAGGCCGAACTCAATGTCATTCTGCC
>JAQIUQ010007183.1:55000-77989 GCA_030378365.1 Hybognathus amarus
AGTCACCTTTTTTGATAGAGCACTTGTACCTTCACTCAAGTCCGGGTTTCTAGTACAGTTTATACATCTCTATGACCTATGAACATAGAAACATAGCTGGAAATAACGCTAGGCATTAACCTTTGCTTAGAAAAGTTTAAGTTTTTCTATGAAAATAATCTTTTAAGAGTTATTATTAGTCAAGTTGCATCTGCACCTTATAAGTGTGATATTAAAGAGAGAAAATAACTAGTACTGTCAACGATTAAACTATTTAGTAATTGTCACCTTAATTGACATTAATGTCATGCAGGTTAACTTACAATTGACAATCTACACAATATTTTGATCCCTATTCTAAATGTCTCTTTATTCTATCTTCTTGTCTCTTTTCATTCTTTACTCATTTTAATGCTCTTATCAACATGGAAAAGTGGGTCCGCGGCTTTGTGAACAATGTTTTTTTGAAAACAGTATTGACATATATTGTGTTCAATTTCACACTAGTAATTCTCACTTGGAGCAAATAATCTCTCACACAATGTAACACTGTCCATCAATAAAAGGGTGAAACAAATACTGACGAGGTCCTGATATTGACCAGGGGTGGAGAATCGCATCAGCTGTGTGTGTGTGTGTTCATCTTTATATTAAATTGTGTGGACCAAATGTCCTCACAAGTATAGTAAAACCTGAAATCACCTATATTGTGGAGGTCCAGCCAGCAGTCCCCATGAGGAAAATAAATCAGGAGCGTATAAATCATACTAAAGTATGTTTTTTGAAAATGTTTAAATGCAGAATGTTCCTTAGGCAGGGTAGGGATAGGCAACTTGTACAGTATGAAAACTCATTACGCTGATAGAAGAGTCCCTGACAAAGTTGTGTACGCCTGTTTGTGTGTGTGTGTGCTTGGCCGTCATCAAGTGTTTTTTTAGACTGGATGTGCTGCAATGGTGATAAGTTCACAATGACAAAACACACAGATCACTTTGGTCTTGTCAATTGAACCACTTGGCAACTTTTTTAAAGTAAACTTAACATTCAGAAAATCTTATTGGCATTCATTTCGGCGGTGCGCGCTCGTCATTCACCCCAAACGTAATCGTTAACCAACTCATTTGGCCGGCTGGCAAGCAAACAAGGTGTGTGTGGAGTGCCTGTTGTTTTGTTTACAGTCTGAGCTGCAATCGCTTGCGATTGGTCACGAAGAAACAAAACGTCCTCACGCGGAGCAAGCCATTGAAATGGAATGGGTTTCGCATGCATCCTGTTGCAAAAGCATGTGGAAGAAACTACAAAGTTTGCTCAGGCCAAAAGCACTGTTAAATGCGTTAATAAATGTTAAAATGGGTTTGTGTTAATCGCCGTTAATAACTCGCTGACCTTACAGCCCTAAATATAACACTTTACGATAATGTCCACTTACTGTACTAACATTAACAAAGCAATACATTTGTTAAGATTTTTTCTTTGTTATTCATGTTAACTAATTTAGTTAACTAATGTTAACAAGAGGAAACTTATTGTAACGTGTGCTGGAAAAGATTAACTTACAAAATATTGTTTCAAATAAACCATAAACCTTATCATACATTAACACTTGCAAAACATATACCAGATTTAATGTTACAAGAATAATTATCAGTTTTACAAATGCGTAATTGTATTACCGTACATGTTCAGTCTCACAGGCGTGTAAGTGTTTCTTTACAAAGTGACATTGCCACCTACTGGCCTGGCATGAATACAGCACCTTCCGGTTTGAGCGAACGCTGGCGTGTTTAACCTGCCGCTGCTCTTCTGGTTTTATTTTTATTATTTTATTGTTTTATTTTTAAGATAAGATATATCATGCCCTTTGATTGAGGAGACTCGCCTGATTATTTCTGGTATTCCTTTTTGGGTACTCATTCTGCTATGGTTGAATTGAGTCTGATTGCGGATCTAATTGAGAGCTTGGTGAACTTGAACGTGGAGGAGTGAATCAAGATTGAAAATGTAGTGTCATATCTATCTGCATACTGGTGTGCTGGAGCATGATGGTTTGTTCTTCAAAGTGGGGTCTGTTTTTTCGATCCTGGTTGGAGAATTCTCCAAATATGGTGCTCAAATACCATTTCGGTGGATTTACAGATAGACTAAAATCATTTTGCCGTCTTCCCGGTGGAACTCACAACGCTACGCCGCTCCTGGGAATTACATGCCGCTACAGATACATTCCATCGTGGATCTCCGCAGTGACCCCCTGTGAGGTCTTAGACCGTGTCTCAGGAGAATCATCCCATCCCAGTCATCCTGGTCGTTGCGCCGCGCTCTTCCATCAGATCGAAATGGTAAGAGTCGGAGTGTCAATTCTGGAAACATTAGTTTGCTCAAATATGAGCCTCTCAGCTCTTGAGCAATCTGATCGCCCTGCTCACTGTAAAGATCGGCTCTAGTGAACGCTCAGGTCAATACTGAACAAGTCTTTTCGTCCAAATGGCTACTTTTACATTCCATTCCTTCAGACTCTTCATGTTGTGACTGAAGTACACATGGTTAAAACAGGGTGACTTGATGCTCCTATGCCAGATGTTGCTCTCCTGCTGACATGTGCTTTCGCCGCTTCTCACGGGCCTCTGGACATGGTGGCTGGGAAAGTGGCAACAGAGTTTCCAAACCTCTTTAAATGTAAGTCTGTGCCTACGGACCATTTTCCAGTTTGAAGTCCAGGTACTGAAGGTTGAGTTAATTGGTCCTATGCTGATGTGCTCTGATTTACAGACCCCCCAAATGCGGATAAAGGTTTTTATTCAACAATTGTCAACATTCTTCTCTTCTGATCTGATGTACTTGAGACTGATAGATTATTGATTATGGGGATTTTGGCATTACATTCTCTGCCTGGCTATTCTCAAAGCGTTGGTCAAAAGAATTTGTAACTGATTCCAGTAGCTCTGAACATGGTACAGCTTGTATACTAAGTCACTGATACTCTGCCAGAATGGATTTGTTCTCGCATATCCAGGTCATGGGAAACTCTTCGCGATTGATAGTAAGGTTTGGGAAGGGGCGAAGATACTGATTCTAGAGCCTGATTGGCCTATGTTGGTGATACCAAACTGCAATGCGAACCCAATACATATTTAACTTCTCTGCTCCGAAACCAGTCGGAGGAGGGCAAAAGCATTGCTTTCCTTTTAGAAAAGCCTCCAGAGCAGTGTTTTGCTTCTTCTCAGTGAGGAAATACCAATTCCGATGTAAAGCTTGCTCCAGTAGCCCAGGCTGCATGCTAAGCTTCATGGGCTGAAGCTGCAATGCTCTTAGACTCGAACTGTACAAGCGCTTCTCGCGCAGTCACACCTCAACCCGCCTCAAGCCAAGGCTGATTGGACGTTTATGTCTGGTGAAAGTGCTCCAAATTTCTCTTGCGGAAGTACTGCAGACTAACCTGGCGAGCTGCACTCTGAAGACTCAACAGATACAGGATGGTCACACGAGAGGCTAATCTGGTACTGGTGGTCCAACTCATAATTCTGGGTCACACACTTATATTTTGAAGAGATGTCCAAAGTTGCAGCGAGGAAGTGGAAAAAGAGAGACTACGGGTTTTCTTTTGACATTTTAAAATCTCAGTCTGTTCACCATCAAAGAGCAGTAAAGGTGCCAAAATCGAATTTCTTTTCTCAATTAATTTCCCGAGAGGCCAAGCGGCCAAGGTCTGTTAATATCATAATGATCTGACTCCATTCTCTACATCCGACTGCGAATATGTTATTGGTAGGCTGTCCTGAGCTCTTGTGAAAGTTTTTTTAGACATTTCACTCAAAACTCTATGATATTAGAAGCTCCATTGTTCCCCTTGTACCATGTCATCTACAACTGCCCTGTCCTGAGAGTTGCCTGTCAAACTTTAAGCCTGTTCTCTCCAACTCAGCTAGCTGAGATAATGTCCGCCATGAAGTAGTTCCTCGTTCTTAATTGGATATGGTTCTGGTCTCATCTCTTTTAGGGATGTTTTTTCTACCATTAGCCATATAAGTAACTGCTATCATAATCGCTCCTTTGACCCAGGACAAGTCTCGATTTGCAGCTGACTTTTAGAACATGCAATCGTGTCGCGAGTGTTGAAAAACCTCAACTTGATACAGAAATGTGGCGTAATTATAGACCGATCTCTTAACTGGCCTTTTATCATCTGAAGCTTCTCAGAAAGTTGTTTTTTTCACAGCTCCAGTTTCATTTGAAATTACTTTTGATATTTTGGACATGTTTCAGATCTGAGTTTTAGGTTCTTAACATAGCACTGAGTCAGCTTTGTTTGAAGGTCACGAACCACACCCTGCTTGTCTTTAGGATTCAGGCTCTCTTGTGTTGGTGCTGGTTTTGTTACTTTCGATACCATTCGACCACAACATTTCTCCTTGACGGCTGAGAATATCATGGTGCGTGGCCAAGGACACGCGCACTAAGGTGGTTTGCTTGCTCCAATGGCTAGAAGAGGACTGTCCGGAAATTTAGGAAATTCGTCGTCTGATTTGTGCCCTGTTTGTATTGGTCGTGCTCAGGTTCTGTTTTTGGGACCTTTGTTGTTCTCTAGAATCTTTCACATGCTCCCTTTGGGCCCTGATTTTTCAGAAATATAATATTTCATACCACTGCTGATGCAGACGATTCTCAGTTTTACCTTCCAGGTAAGGGTTGACAACACTGGCTATCATTTGATGTGTTATTGTGATGTGTAGATGATATTAAGAGGTGGATGATTGGATAACTTTCTGCAGTTAATGAGGATAAAAGAGGTTTAATTCTGGGCTGTTGGTATATTCCACTCCTGCTTTGAAGGCCCAGTGAGGCTCCTTTTCAACAAAAGTATGCAAACAAATTAAAAATCTTTAGGCGACCTTTGCACTCTTCACTATTTTTTTGACAAACAAATTAGTTCTGTTATCAGAGGAAGTCTTTTCCATTTAAGATCACTTGTGAGTTGAAGAATGTTCTTTCAAGTAAAGATCTGCTAGATAGCTGCAATTCACTGCTTTTGGTAATGTTCACCAATGAGACGATTGCAACTCTCTCACTGTGGTGGCTACCTCAATCTACATTATTGCGACTGACAAATTGTTCAAAATGCGGCTGCGAGACTTTTGACTGGGTCTCAAAAGAGGGAATCAATATCTAGTCCTGTGTTTGGCATCCCTTCACTGGCTTCTCATTAAGTTTAGAGTTGATTTTAAGATCCTTATGTTTGTATATAAGGCATTGTCTGGTTGCTTACGACAAGGTACATTTGTGATCTCATTGTACCATACTGTCCTGCTAGGGCACTTAACATCTTCAAATCACTTGCTTTTTAAATGTATCACGTATGTCGCTTACAAACAAAAAGGTGATTGGGCTTTTTCTGTTGTTGGGGCTTTTTTCTGTCTTCCCAAGCTTTGGAATGCTCTTCCTTATCATGTGAGGTCATTCATTGGATATTTTAAAATCTACTCTGAAAACACATTTTTACTCCTTAGCTTTTGGAAACTTGTAATCTGTTTCATAGCGTAGTTTTGCTATACACTATGTACAGCACTTTGGATTAATTTGCATTGTGTTAAAGGTGCTTTATAAATAAAGGTTGTTGTTGTTGTTGTTACAGTGTTTGCAATGAAGAGTTTGTTTGACAACAATGTCGTCTGTATGCGAAATGCTAAATAAAAACCTTTCCTAACTGATATGGTGCTCCTTTAAAAAAAAAAAAAAAAAGCAAATAACACGTAACTTGAATGAGAAAATGCACTGACGAATCTAATTTCCTCTAGTCTGAACTTTCCTTCACCCCATAAGGCAAATAAACCTGATTCAACTGTTTAATCCTCTGACTCATTGATTTCCACTGCAGGTTTCCTCCGTCCAACTTCCTGGGCAGCCCAAATCCCCATCTTCCAATTAGAGGCTCTGTGAAGCTACTGAGACAGTACTCCTGAACTTCAAGTTTTAGGGAGGATTGAAATGAAAACAGCATACTGAAAAAATATTCTTACTGGAACACTGATGCGTGCTCTTCTCTTGAATCACTGAATTATAGAGTAAACGAAATAGCACCCTACCTCGGTTGTGAGTTCATTTTTTGATTTTAAGCAGCCCAGAGACAATTCAGCGATTGGTGGGTTGTCCACTCAAGTCAAGTAACCTTTATTAAGGTAAGTTTTTGTAACAAGTACAGATTGTTTCAAAACAGCCTTACAGTGAGAACAGGAAAATAAATGCAAAGAACAAAGTATGCTTTTCTGCTGTACATCAGCTCTAGCAGATAAATTTGCGCCATAGTAAGTAGGTTCCAGTGATGGACTAATTGTCGAAGTAAAGAAAAGTTTTTAATTTAGTTAGATTCTTAGACTGTATATAACAGGAGACAGTATACTTACATCATGCGTTGTGTTCGTGTCTAGAGCACAGGTACCCTCCATTTCATCTGGCAACGGTCCAGATTACGGCTGACTGAAATCATGTGTGTTGTGGTTCGTGGGAATCTGAACCACAGGTCCTCCGCATTTTAATCAGGACACGGCCCAGATCCGAGGCTTACTACATTACGTGTCGTGGTGGTTGTGTCTAGGTACAGGTCCTCCAGTTTTGTCAGGGATAGCGGCCCAGTCGCAACGCTCAACTACATCATGCGTCTGTGGTTGGTTCTGTAGCACAGGTCCTCCATTTTATCTGGAATCCGGCCTGATTGCATCATGCGATTGTGGCTCGGTGTACTAGGCACAGGCACACTCCATTTCTATCAGGGAATACGGACGCCAGATCTGGCTGAAAAACCATGCCATGCGTCTCGTGGCTGGTCTGGGCACAGGTCCTCCACTTTATCAGGATACGGCCCGATCCGGACTTCTGCAGCATCATGCGTCTGTGGTCGTGGCGAGGCACAGGTCCTCCATTTTATCAGGATACGGCCCAGATCCGGCTCACTGGACATCATGTGTGTGTGTTGCGGTTGTGTCTAGGCACAGGCTTCTCATTTTGTCGGGATCCGACCCAGATCTGGCTGACCATGGCTCATGCGGATTCGTGGTCGGGACCTTGCAGGCACAGGTCCTCCAGTCTATCTGGGATACAGCCCCAGATTCGGCTCTCTACATCATGATCATGTGGCCGTGTGCGGGTTTAGGCACAGAGTCCTCCACTTCATCAGGATACGGCCCAGAATGCGCCCTCCGACATCATGACGCTGTGGTCGTGTCTGAGGCACAGGTCCTCCATTTCATCAGGATACGGCCCGAGCGCACCGGGCTGTGACTGACATCATGAACGTTGTGGTTGTGTCCCAAGCGCAGGTCCTGCCATTTATCTGTGGATCTGGCTGATTGCATCATGTGATCATGGTGATGTCTCGGCGCAGGCCCTTCCATTCCATCAGGATCCGAGCCGAGATCTGGCTGACCACGTGTCATGCCGATCTGGGTGGTCGATACCCAGGCGCAGGTCCTCCATTTTATCAGGATCCTAGCCCAGACCGGCTTACCGCATGCATGCGACGGTGGCCGTGTCTCAGGCGCAGGTCCTCCATTTCATCAGGATCCGAGCCCAGATCAGTGCTTACTGCGTGATGTGTTGTGGGCTGTGTCTAGAGCGCAGGCTCCTGCCGTTTTTATCAGGATACTGAGGCCCTAAGATCTGGCTGACCATGTCATGCGACTGTGGTTGATGTCTGGGAGGCACAGGTCCTTTCCCCGTTTCATCAGGATCCGGCCCAGAGCGCGGCTCTTCCGCATCATGCGATTCGTGGTCGGGTCTTAGGCACAGGTCCTCCATTTCATCAGGATCCGGCCCAGATTCTCGGCTGACTGCACATCATGTCGCTGTGGTTCGTGTCTAGAACACAGGTCCTCCATTTTATCAGAGGATAATCCGGCCCAGATCCGGACTCACTACCATGCGTCTGTGGTTGGTGGTCTAGGCACAGGTCGCTTCCTCCAGTTTATCGAGGATGCGGCTGGGATCCGGACTGACCGCATCATGCGATCTGTAGTCTGGTCCAGGCAGAGGTCCCTCCACTTCTTCTGGATACGGGCCCAGATTCGGTGCTGACCATCATCATGCCGTCTGTCATGTTGTGTTGAATGCAGAGGTTCCTGCATTTTATCAGCATACGAGGCCCAGGTACGGCTGACCACATCATGCGTCTGTGGTCGATGTCGTAGGAACAGGTCCTCCCATTTTATCAGGATACGGCCCGATATCGGCTGAACCGTATTCATGCGGCGTCATCGGGTCCAGGCACAGGTCCTCCATTCTACTCGTGCGATTACGAGCCCAGATCCGGTGGACTAGACATCATGCGTCTGTGAGTGGTGTTGAGGCAACAGGTCCTCCATCTCATCAGGATACGGCCCAGATACGAGCTGACTAACTACATGCATCTGTAGTTCGTAAGTCCTGTAGGCACAGGGTCCTCCAATTTTCTCCTGGATGCGGTCGCAGAATCTGCGACTGACTACATATCACGCGTTGTGGTGGTGTCTGGGGACATGTCCTCTCCATTTTATCAGGATATACCGAGCCCAGATTCGGCTGGACTGCACCCAGGCGTTGTGGCCGTGTGTAGGCACAGGTCCTCCAGTTCTATCTGGATACTGCCCAGACCGGCTTACCACGGCCATGCTTTGTGGTTGTGTCTAGGCACAGGTCCTCCATTCATCTGAGTCAGGATACGGCCCAAATCCGGCTAACCACCATAATGTGCTTGTGTTCATGTTTATATGCAGGTCCTCTATCCTGATCTGGATACATTTATGTGTTGTGGTCGTTTTTAATGTATACAAATGTATATAAACCTGTTTACCATTAGCTGTCTCTTTAAGGATTACATGAACAAATGAAGTCAATGAAACAAGTATTTTTCACTGGTTAGGAGTGAGATAAAGCTTTCAAAGGGTTTTAAAAAGGAATCTGATCGACCCCGGGACGCAAACGCGGATCAACATCGGCAACATATTAGTAGGCTACAACAGCTGGCAAAACTCTGAGCGAAATAGCAGGGTAAAGCTACATGTAAACATGACATGAATACCAAAAGAATGTTTGAGGATAACAAAGTGGGCTTTATACTTATTTATTTAGAGATCTAGTTATTCATAAACGCCACCATCCACTACTATCATATTGTTTATAATACACATTTCCAGACACGTTTAGTACAGTAATGTCACTTTCTGAACGGGCTTTACCGACAACACCTGAAACTGTTCAAGTTCAGTTCACTAACCGCTTCTGTTATCGTATTACAGGCTGCATTGACTGATGTTGACATTGCTGATTGTGAAAGATACACAAATAGTTAGAGAAATGTCTTATGCTATAACATCGTATGTCAGCTAGACTAAATGCAGTTTACTGTAACATTATCATGGTACGAGCACAGAGCATTAGTTCGAACGTCAAGCTGATAAAAGTAGGCTATTATTGTACCTGCAGTGGGAGTTTACATTTGTTTCCAGCATGTTGTGTGATTAGTTCGCCATTGCATTGAAAGTTCCGTGTGGCTGGTAGCGAATGCTCGCTTCTTGAGATTTAGCACCATAGACTGAGTCTAGTACACATATACGGGCACGAGCGCTCTTGTTGCATTCTGAAACATCACCTGTGAGAGGCCGTGAAAAACTCCATAGAGTACCTTTAAAGGAGGAGAGTATTTAAATGAATCATTCACTGATTTTACTGAGAAGGTTTGCGCTCGCCATTTGTCTGGTGTTCGCGCCATTATTTAGCGGCCTAAAACAAGCAAGACATACGTAAAAGGTGAAGGAGCCATGGAAGACTTTGCTACGAAATATACCCAAAACCATAAGGGCCGAGTGTTATAGTTAGTTAATACTCAGGTTACAAGATGAGTAGTATATTCCAAATGTTTCAAGGCAATGTTCAAAATCGCGAGAAATTTGAAGATTTAAACCAAGGAAACGGGGCTGGTGAGCATGGGTGGTGAGCCTGGGAGTCGCCAGTCAAATTCGCGTCATATTGCGTTACCCTCGGTTTCCCGCTTGCAACTCACGTGTAGTCCTGGATAAATGCGGAGTTGTAGAGTGTGCGTCTGCTGCGTCTCACCAGCAACAAACGTCAGCTTGTTTCCGCCATTTGGGAACGGTGAATGGTGCACATTCTGGTGCATCTTAGTCCTTTTCATACTAATTCCTCAGAATGTGAACTGTTTGCTGTAGAGGGTCTACTACACTGGACGAGAAGAGCGCTGCCTACGCTCAGTAGGAACATAGTCTCAGTATTCGCATATTGGACGCAATATTCTCCATCAGTGTATGGCCAGCAGTATTGTTATGTCGAATGACATGAAAGGAAGATAATGTCTGTTCTATGTTAATGTATTGTACTGTACAATTAAATACAATCGTAGCTGAGCTCTGGATTCTGAATGCTTTACCTCAGAGTAGGGCTGGCGACATAGCCTAGAAAATAAAATTCTCCGACTTTATTTTTTTTAATTCAATTTACTGATTTTTTTACGATTTATTTAATCAAAGCAAAGACAAATATAACCCCCTCATTTCTTGAACTGAATAATAAATAAATGAACACCCTAGGAATCAGTTCCCAGCTGTGTTTTAAGTCACACTTGTAGTCGAGAACACCAAAAAGGAGACAAAACATTTCACTTCTTGATAGAACAGCACCATTTTCTAGAGCATTAGCCAAAACATTAAAAATCTGAGGAAAATTGTTGTAATTCTGAAGGATTTGCCATCAGCATACAGAATTCTAGCACTAAGAAACATGTATGTTCCTGAGCGCTAGGGCAGCAGTCTCTTAAGTGCTTAAATTGGCCATTGCGCTCAAGAAATCTTTACACATACAACATATCGCTCAAAACGGCGATACACAAACATGTTATAAAATAGAAACTCTGGCTGTAAATCAGTTTTTATTTTTTGTTTCAAAGCTGTTCTTGATGTCTTCTGCAACAGATGAAGACAAATCTATTAACTTTTTACATTTTTTAATCATAGTATATTTCCAGTTTGCGGAGTTCCTCGCGAATCATTTTATCTTCTCAACCGCAGACGCACACATAGTTAGTGAGTGCATCTGCGCGCGTTGGTACCAGCCATCGTATCTACAGTCCGAAGTTTCTACTTTAGAAACGGTTCCTATTTTTCTGCGACGTTGCGGCTGACAGAGCTGAGAAATTACACTGGTTAATGTAGTACATCATTATTTATTTTTAGTTAAAAATAGGTCACTGTGCCACAAGCCGAGACCGCAATACTCTTACTCTTAGTATTTTGAAAAGCATATAACAGAGCTGTCAAAAAAATGAATTACCTATGCAAACATACAACCTGTAGCTTCATAGACAAAATTAGTCAGTCAGAGTTTATTTTTGTTAATGTTTTGATTTTTAATAATGTCATTTCTTGATTTGATGATGTCCTGAACCCATTTCCTCAATGCGAGTGCTCGGGCCAACAGTGCACTTTCACAGAGAGACGTTGGCCAACACCATAGGCTCTACACGCTGTTCTGAACGTGTGGGATCTCACAGTCGTGCGACGTTCTCTAGTGTGGTACAGACACACTTGCTGTCGCTGGAACTTCATCGCGTCGCGTGTAGTTAGGACACGGTGTAAGGAACAAACTTCCCACTCTCATCTGTAAGCCCGCCTCCACGTTGTCGCTTGCTGTATTGCATGTTTGTGATGCCATGATGTCGTTATTGTCGCTTGGCCATGCTGCTACCACGTGAGCTGAAACTGACGTGATCGGAAAACTCCGGGAGCCAAAGATGTGACATTACACAAAAAAACTTCAATCTCACTTATTTTTTAATTCGCGGCACAAAAAAATTCTGAATTAAATTGCATTTAATCGATTTATCGCCGAGGCTGACCACCAGCAGCATCGCGTTAACTGAATGAATTGTAGAATATCACCTGAAAAATCTAATAACATCAGCAATTGTCATTCAAGCAGCTGATTTCTGTAACTGAACTGCAAAACTAAATGCATATTGCTGCATAGGTCGAAGTCAGGTATCCATTAGCAACGACTTGACTTCAAACCCTCTCCACCATAGCTTTGTCCAGTTGACATCTGTGATAACTAATTCACTTTTAAACCTGACTTTTCTTGCGGCGTATTTCAGTTTAAATGAAAAACAAGCATGTCATTAAACGCAAACATTTATAGAAATCGAACTTTACCTTATCCATGACAACTAATTTTCAGTTCCCGTCTGACTGCTATTTATCCACGGTGGAGTTGAAAACAACGATTCCCATCATTCGGCGTTCCTTCAATATTGCTATTAAGCAAAGCCGTCTGTTGTTGTTTCTGAATGTAGCCTTGCCCTTTAGCGACATGCCAATCTTAGGTATACCTTAAATTCAATGAGAAAGTTCTGTTTACATTCTTGGCATTGCCCTGAAGTAATTCCCTCTAGAAGTTCCCAGAAGCTTTTATCCTTCCGACTGCACCAAATCCATCCAATCTTTATCTCGTTTTGCTCACGCTTGCTGTGCTGTTGTTTGCCTAAATTTGCAGTCTGCATAACCCACAATTCCTTTCGCATAAGGAGAGGAAGTTTAGCGTTGTGCTTGTCAAAGCAGCTTAGCCTGTCTAGCCGTGGCGCTTTCATCTGACTGCTGACAGCCACTATTGGCTGTTTACAGATAGAATTGTGTTGAAGAATGCTTTCCGGCAAGGTGAATCATAATCACTCACCTCTGTTGTTAACGCAACAAAACAAGAAAAGGAAGATGTGTGATTGGAGTGCAGAATGCTTCATTCTTCTGTTTCACAGTATATCTTTACTATATATTGGAAAGGTGATATGAGTCATCTTAATGCATAAATGAGAATAACAGATTTTATATTTCAAACACTGCTTTCCCTCCTACCCTCCCTCACATAGACAATATCTGCCAGCGATTATGGTGTGTAATTTCCAGCCTCATATAAATGTTTACAGACATTTGCAGTAAAATTGATTTCTGCCGACTTGGTAGTACAGGTCGTGAAACTGAAATTATGAACAAAATCCAATTCTCAAGAGCTAATGCACAGGCCAGAGAGAGAATAGTTAGAGGGACGCACTCCATTGGCCCGCAATCAATGAAACATCACAATTACAGACTTAGTCTCATTTTATATTCCGGTTGCACACTGAACAACGAAGCTAAATACAATGCTTCTCTAGTTACGTGACAGTCAAGGGACTTTGTCGAGTGTCTTAGCAGACAATGGACACACATTGTGACACGTTACAACCAAATCTCTCCTATTATCTGAAAGTTGGTCACTTCCAGTGGAGTGTTTTCATCCAGTTTATCTGTGTAAATAATAGCTGACAGTAATATTCTTTAAAGGGGGAGGGGTTGACTGCTTTTTTCTTTGCATGATTGTGTTTATGGAATGACAATATAACATGTATTCATGTTTTTTCTTTTTAAAGTCTTATTTTTCATAAACTTCACCTTTTATTGTCAGCCGCTCTCCTCCTGTCCCCTGAACCAGCCCGGTTCACTTCCTGATTCTATGAAATCACTCCCTCAGAAATACATTGTGAGCTCAGATTGGTTAGTTTGGCCCGGTGTGTTGTGATTGGCTAAACTGTCGCTCACGCGGTCTTTGGAAGATTAACGCCCATTACCTGGTCCAGATGTAAATATGTGTCGAACTGCAGTATCAGTTTCAGGCAGAATCAGACCGAGAAAGCCGTGAGTTAGAAGGAGAGTCAAACAGAACGTCCCTGAACAACACATGGCTCTTACTAAACGTTTCTGAACTGAGAATTTGCTGAGAATTTTTTAACTCTTTATACACGTTTGTTTTACACAAGCAGCATCCTGACTGGCAACAATAGCAATCCTGACTGGCTACTGAATGTTATACTCAAACAGCGTTTTAGGTTCTCTTATTATAAATTGGGAAAGGAACGCCATAAAGCATATATACATGAAAATGCGTTTAAAACATTAGTACTCGATAGAAAAATTCAGGCCCAATAATGTTTGTACAATACGTTTTGTCGGAGACACAAAGTAGTACAGAGGCTAACTGAGTAGTGGCCATAAAGGCGCTGGCATTTTAAAAAAAATAAGTACACAAGGCTGACGCTCCTCTGAATTATACACTGCAAACACATGTAGGTAAATGACTGAAGTCTTAGCCTGACTTGCAAATACATCTGTGTGCCCCAAACACAAACTTGCTGCCTTTTGTTCAAGTTTGTAAAGTCGTGCTTTACATGTTTTAGTAACAGTTTCTGGTTGAATCCGGTAGGTCGCAACTGTGGCTAAATCTCCCAATCGTCATTTTCAGGACATAATCACAACATAAAATTGTATCCATTGCTTGAGGTAGTAATAGCGTCGATGGGAGCCCGACACACAGATAGACCTGCACACTGCGTGCGTGTACACTCTGACACGAGTCCGTAATGTGCCTCATAAACATGCGCATATGCGTCAGGGCCACATTTCCCTGCATATTCCGGAGGGAGGGGTTGATGCAAATGTGTAGTCTGAGTGATCGACAGTTGACCAGAATCCCGAGCCGTAGTCCCAATTCGAGCTCCGTTTTTGTAGGCAATGTAGATACTTCCTGATTTTCAAAAGACGATATCTCTGTGCTTAGCACTGAACTTTCAGCGCTGCAACTTCTGCAGACTACTGTTCATGCACCAACAGCAACATTACACACTATTGCAGAAATGAAAAAAGCGAAATCGCTTCATAGAATCTTATCTGAACCGTTAGAACCAACGTTTGCAGTCATAGTACTGAAGATCGTAACGTTAGAGTCTATCCTGAACGTTGAGGCCAGGATCTGAATCAGGTGTGTTAAACAAGGGAGACATACACAATATGCAGAGCAGTGGGTCGTGAGGACTGGAGTTGAGAACCCCTGCTATAGCTAACATTAAATAACAATAAGCAAAAATTAACAGCAATTAGTATTCTGTTTTAATGGTCATGTCTGCAAATACAGTTTTTAATGCATACGTTGAAATGAGATAATAATGATAATAATTTAATGAACAATTAATAATAATTCATTGTTAATAAATAGAGTGGTGCAGTGAATATGTATTTTTGTACGCTAATCCATAACTTCGTATCACTTTGGGTTCCCTTTGACAAAAAAAGCCAAGTTGGATTTTTCGGTAACATTTTATTTGACAGCGTAAGTAAAAAAAAAAGTTTTAACATTTTATTTGTTTTACATTTGCGTGTATTTACTATAGTAATAACTACAAAACTGTGCATGATTACAAGCAACTAACCCTAAACAAATCCCTAATCCTAACCCTATATAAAAGTAGTTAATTAATATTAAAGTAGGCTATAAACGAACTACACCACGGTCACATGACTTCAGCATAAATTAGCTTTTAACAACCTTATAAGTCTATATTTTAAAAACAAAAAAGTACAATGATATTACTGTGGTGTTTGGACAATATTATTTTACCATCCTTTTTATTTTAGGTATTTCATGTGTTTGTTTTATTTTAAGCTTTTATGTTGTTTCTATCATTTCGTCAGTCAAGTATATTTATAGAGTTTTTATTAATATTTATTTATTAATTTTAGTTTATTTAGTTTTAGTTATTTAAGCAATAAATATATTGTTGATCATTGTAAAAATTACTTGCTGTAAAATATTTCCATATTGTTATACACTGATATCATGGCAGTTGCTTCAATGCATTTTAGGGGTGTGGTCCTGGTAAAGACAATCTCCTGAACTTCAAACTGAATGTCAGAATGGGAAAGAAAGGGGATTTAAGCTACTTTGAGCGTGGCATGGTGGTTGCTGCCAGACGGGCCGGTCTGAGTATTTCACAATCTGCTCAGTTAATGGGATTTTCACTCACAACCATTTCCGGGGTTTACAAAGAATGGTGTGAAAATGGAAAAACATCCCAGTATGCGGCAGTCCTGTGGGCGAAAATGCCTTGTTGATGCTAGAGGTCAGAGGAGAATGGACCGACTGATTCAAGCTGATAGAAGAGCAACTTTGACTGAAATAACCACTCGTTACAACCGAGGTATGCAGCAAAGCATTTGTGAAGCCACAACACGCACAACCTTGAGGCGGATGGGCTACAACAGCAGAAGACCCTACCGGGTACCACTCATCTCCACTACAGATAGGGAAAACATGTTTCCTGGTCTGATGAGTCTCGATTTCTGTTGAGACATTCAGATGGTAGAGTCAGAATTTGGCGTAAACAGAATGAGAACATGGATCCATCATGTCTCGTTACCACTGTGCAGGCTGGTGGTGGAGGTGTAATGGTGGGGATGTTTCTTGGCACACTTTAGGCCCCTTAGTGCCAATTCGGGCATCGTTTAAATGCCACGCCGCACTGCAGCATTGTTTCTGACCTATGTCCATCCCTTTATGGCCACCATGTCCCCATCCTCTGATGGCTACTTCCAGCAGGATAATGCACCATGTCACAAAGCCTGAATCAATTCAAACTGGTTTCTTGAACATGACAATGAGTTCACTGTACTAAAATGGCCCCACAGTCTCCAGATCTCAACCCAATAGAGCATCTTTGGGATGTGGGTGGAACGGGAGCTTCGTGCCTGGATGTGCATCCACAAAATCTCCATCAACTGCAAGATGCTATCCCTATCGATATGGGCCAACATTTTTAAAGAATGCTTTCAGCACCTTGTTGAGTCAATGCCATGTAGAATTAAGGCAGTTCTGGGGTGAAATGGGGTCAAACACAGTATTAATATGGTTTCCTTAAAATCCTTTAGGTGAGTGTATGTAGTACATTTATATTTGTGATTTTCATATTAAATGGTGGTCGTTTGATGTGTGTTTTTCACAACAGACTTTTTCTCTAGGAGACCCTAGAGATATTATCCTCTTTTTGTGGAAAGGCCATATGAGCAGTCTTGATATCATCATTCAAACCCAGTCATCAGCCAAAGACAGAATAGAGACAAGACGCAACAAAATGTCACCCGTCCGAGTGCTGATTGTAGAAATGCATCTTGAAAATGTAGAAAAATTACTCTTACAAAGTCCCCTAGCATTGCGTTTTCTTCCTCTGCCTACAAGCCTCACTGGTGTTTCCCACTGAAACGGCTGACCAATGTCTCCGAACGTCAATTAGAGAACCGATGAAGCGCTGATCAATCTGCACCACTCCTTCCCAATTCTGAGTTGTACGACTCATACGACGCGTTGGAATCTCTAGACCTTGACGTGTAATGATACGTTGCCTGCTTCCACTATCCATCAGAATGACGTTCGAACGCCCTGGGCATTAGGCAACTGGAGCCTCACACACCGTGGCTCAGTGAATCTCTACCTTTTGGCTCAACAACTGGGGATGCCGGGTTTCAAGATGTGCCATCACCACACCACCATTGCAAGGACACTTTGATTAGTTATGATGCAGTTCATTCAAAGACTGAGAGCTTGAATTGGAATCCTAAGGAAGCAGCATGAATGAAGTCACGTGCCGTATTGCCCAGAACCTGTGCCTCTTGTGCAAACCCCACTGGGTCATCGCTTTCAAAGGATGAGTAAATCCATATAACAGTAGCACCATGAAGCCAAACACATTGCCAATTTGCTCGATGAAGAATCTAAATAGCACCACTGCGAGTTTAAAGATCAGATGGAGTCATTCGGACACGGGAGTGCACCAAGTCTCAACAGGCATGAGATGTGCAGGGCATGCTGATTTTAATCAGTTGTTATTGACCATTTAGAGTAACTTTCTTCCCTCTTCCGTTTAAAGTTACCACTTTATTTTGATGTTCCACTTTAGACCCAGATAAAAAAGAAAAGAGAAAAAAAACTGATACCAATATCACGGTCTGTTTAGAGCATAAGAAATAAACACAGTCTCACTGAAAGCGCCTGATCTGATACCACGAATTGTCATTTCTCAAGGCATTTATACGCCAAAAATGGTTTATGCGTGCATACGCTACGCACCGACAACCCCCTGGGTAGGTTTAGGAGGAAGGGGGGTGGGCAGTTCTGCACTGATTATCTTGGCGAAGTGCGTATCTCACGCTACGAAAACTGCGCTGACCATATACACGAAAAAAAACAACAGTTTTGGCGCGCATAAATGGCACGAGAAATGACATTTGTTCTGATAGATACGAACTTTCTATGAGATCAGGCTCGAAATAAATGGTAGGAAATACAGTTTTGAAAAATAAAATAATTACTGAGGTTTATTTTTCAACTGTTTTCCATATGCAGTTTACACTATTTGATTCATAGCTTTTGTTGTTAGGATTAATAACTTGCCTATTTTGTGATATTTGGGTATCATTCTCCACTTAAAATTACACTTTCAAATACAAAAACAGATATGGTGACGCACACTATATCTATTGATTTCTGTAAACATTTCCTGAGTTAATTCTTATAATATGCTTAAAAGTGTAGAGTCTAATTCATTGTTGTAATGTTTAAGTGAAATGTAGTACAAAATCAATTAAATATTACTTATATATCACTTTAGCTTTAATTAGCTAAAGTAAAAATTACTTAAGGTAATTCGAGAACTTTTGCTCTCGGGGTCCCCCTACAGTTGGGAAACAGTATTGTCCTCTACTACTGTTGTAACTTTGTCATCCTACATGCATGTGCATTTGTTGACAACCATGATAGCCCTGAACACTGTAGGAAGAGGTCACATGCAGGTGTTCTGCTTGCGTCGCGTGTGAAATGTCTTCATGTCTTCAGGTACAGTGGCATATATTTCAGCATGTTCATATAAATATAATTTCATGGGTTTTATTTTTTTCTAAAGACAAATGATCGTGGTGCTCACGTTTACAAGCCAGCATCATTATAGTGGCTTAGTCTATTGGTTTTTAGGTCAAACATTTGCTATTTGCATTTCATCAATTGCAAAGTTCAAATCAGAACGAGAATGCTAGCGATAGCTAACCAAAAAGTTTGATAGCTAATCAAAAAGTAGAATATCGTTTACTAGCTACCAGATTAGATAATTCACTACTCAACTATCATTACTTGATTCATGAAGATAAACAGAGAATAAGATAGCTTCCGTAACCTAGTCAGGCAGACAAAAAACAAAGAGATGGTATGCAAGCAAATACTTACTAGCAGTGTTGGGGAAGCTACTCTGAAACTGTAGTTTGACAAGCTACAAGCTACTCGTAAGTTAAAGTAGTTTAGCTACAGTCAAGCTACCCGTTTAGAAAAGTAGTTAGCTACACTACAAGTTACTATCAAAAAGTAGCTAGCTACACTGAAACTACTTTTGCTTTTTTGAACAACGTATATATTATAAATAACTGAATAATTTTCTGAGGAATGTTAAGTAAAATATTTATTGTTTAAAACAAGGCAATGCAATTACGATTTCAAAGAGTATTGTTTATATTACACACAACACTGAAAATATCTCTGACTGTTTGTCAAAGTGCAAAATTGCAACAAAAAGCCTAGAACATTGCAAAAACGAAATATACATCCGACGTAAATTGCATGTGGAACATTTTCTAAAAATACTGATTGAACTTGGACAAATAAGGCCGTGGGTAATCACTGCTTACTATTCCAAAGCTTGACAGCCAAGTCCATATCGGTTCTGCCCCCTCCCTCCTCCGTCAGCTCACACCAGTGAAAAAACGCTGGCCAAATGTTTATCTGCTCTGCCTTTACCGCGACTCACTTTCTCCTTTTCTCTTTTTGCTTTGCTCCAGAAAAACCTTTTGCTTTCTTGCTTTTCTGTGCTGCTTCGGCCAAGACTATAACATTTGGTTTTGTACGTCCAATTTTAAGGAAGTGGGGGTGGTGGTGGAAGTGACGTATATGCCCGGGAAGCAGTCAACTTTGTAGTACCCTCTTGTTCATTGGTTGCTACCGAAAAAGACAGTCTCAAAAAACACAGCTTTGAAATCGCTGTGTTTCTGATGTCACAATCGACTGAGCTGGTGCTAATGAGTGAGTGGAGGCGTGGCTCACTTGCATGTATAGAGAACCGCGAATGAGGCAAGGGTGTAGAAGTTGCATTCAGAGCTATTTAAGGCATGCAACGTATGATCGAAATATTTAATTTTGGTGATAAAAATTAGTTTGAAGGATAAATATATAAAGTGACATACGTGTACCAATCCGAGTTTGCTTTGTTGTATGTTCTTTTTGGGGTGGGTTTACCAATGTAAAACCTACACTGAATGTGCAGGCTTGTGGGAAAGTTTGCTTGACTTCCACATTGAGTTCACATTAATTATGAAGTGAAGAGAAGTGCTTTAACCATTTCCCTTCAGTATTCAGGCCATTCATTACATCTGACTCATCTAAGACCATTTCATAAAATGACTAAAGGAAAAGTTGAGCGTACAAGGTCAAAGAGTGCCGAAAAGGTAAGAAAGTTCCACTGAAATTGCTATCGACTAATTTCACCTGGGAAGTGAACTCATTGCAAGATGAAGCTTTGTCTCTTCATTTGCAACTCATTTGAAAGTGTTGGGGTGCTGAGGAACTCATTAGTTCTCAACAGAAACTCTTTATTTTCTATGAAATGCTGAATGGATCTATGAGTTCAGAGCATTTTAACTATAAACCCCAAAATCAGAAAAATTAACTGATACTTACACTAGCAAGTAGAGCACCTTTATTCACTGATATGCCGTTGGAATTTTTGTTTTGTTTGATCGAAGATTTATGGAATTGTTACACATCTCTGTGGAATATTAGATTCTAAATGGTCATTTGTAGTACTTACTTCTTGATTCTGA
Organism: Hybognathus amarus; assembly: GCA_030378365.1. NCBI lineage: Eukaryota > Metazoa > Chordata > Actinopteri > Cypriniformes > Leuciscidae > Hybognathus > Hybognathus amarus. The sequence continues at coordinate 75,730 of JAQIUQ010007183.1, forward strand.
TTGGTCAGGTTGTATAAAGTGTTATTGATTCTGATTGGTCTGTTTGTACTATCCCAGATTCTTATTGCTCCGTTGCTAGCTTCTTCTCTTGATTCTGATTGGTCAGTTGTAGCACTTATTCTTGATTCTGTTTGGTCCAATTGTAGCACTTATTCTTGATTCTGATTGGTCGATTGTTAGCACTTACTATATTTGATTCTGATTGGCCGGTTGTAGCACTGATTCTTGATTCTGATTGGTCAGTTGCAGCACTGATTCTTGATTCTTATTGGTCAGTTGTAGCACTTATTCTTGATTCTGATTGGTCACATCCACTAAATGGTACACCACTGAATGGTACAATGCCACAAAACCCATGGAAACTATAGCCAACACAAGCTAACCTTGAATGAAAAAAAAACGTAACATTTCTCAATGTGGGCAAAATGAAAATTACTATGATACTTAGTCCACAGTATATTTAAGCTCCATGTATGTATTTGTATACATATCTTACATTTTTAAAGGAAAACATTGTCTTTTTTTCACCATTACTCACTGTGGAACCATTTAAGCCCACCATATGTGTTTCAATGAGGAAGCTGAGTTAAGGCTTGAGATTCCGGGAAGGGCTGGAGGAGGGACTCTACATTCCCCACAGTCCTGATTCTGAACCCTGGGACTGTCCAGCTTCAGCAGATACTGCCACTTCCAGTCCAGCTTTGACCGGGCAAACCCGGACCCAAGCCAAGTTGGCGCTCTGGACTCCAGGCATGGAGGGGTCACCCAGTGGATCCCATATACCGGAGAAATATGAGCCCTAACTCAGCTTTCTTCCGAGATATGGTCACTTCCTGTGGAACTTCTGATCGGGCATAACTCCACAGTCAAGCCAACCTAAGGCTCCAGACTCCCAGTGTGGGGGTCCCAGTTGGAGGCCCCCAGAATACCCAGAGTCTGGATCCCCAACTCGGCTTCCTTCCTGAGATACACCCAGTCAAGCTTCCACATTTGACCAGGAATAACTCGGGAGCCAAGCTGACTTAAGGCTCCAGACTGTGTCTGGGGCCCACATGAGGTCCCCTTAAGCCCAAGTATGGAGCCCCAACTCTGCTTGGCTTCCAAGATACACCCGGTCAACCGTCCCAGCTTGACACCAGCTACAACTCCAGTCAAGCCTACTTTAGGCTCCAGACCACTGGCCACTGACACCCACCCATCCCTCCCAGGGCTCGAATCAAACATTAGCAAATGGAATTTTTTAATACTTCCATGTCACTGAATAAATATATTGATGTTTTACTTCTTTAAAATCAATAAATCTTTTATACTTTGTGAATGAATGATGATGTGGGCTTATTTGGAACACACAGGGGCTTGAATGGTGCCAAAAGTACCAATTAAGCCCATGCCAGACTTCTGACTTTATTCCTAAATTATCTTAATTTTATATTCTAAAATGTACATCAACTAATTAATACATTTTTCAAATGAGATAAATCTTGCATTTTTAACTAATTATTTTCCGTTTAAACCATGTCAAAATCTATGAAAAAAACCTAGACTTAGATTTTGGTGGGCTTAATGGGCTTAATGTACACTTACCCTACTTATTCTTGATTCTGATTGGTCAGTTGTAGAAAGTGTTATTGATTCTGATTGGTCGGTTGCAGCACTTATACTTGATTCTGATTGGTCAGTTGCAGCTCTTATTCTTGATTCTGATTGGTCAGTTGTAGCACTTATTCTTGATTCTGATTGGTGCAGTTGTAGCACCTATTCTTGATTCTGATTGGTCATTTGTAGCACTGATTCTGATTCTCTATTTGGTTGGTTGTAGCACTTATTCTTGATTCTGTTCGGTCGATTGTAGCACTTCTACTTGATTCTGATTGGCCGGTTGTAGCACTGATTATTGATTCTTATTGGTCAGTTGTAGCTCTTATTCTGGATTCTGATTGGTCAGTTGTAGCACTTATTCTTGATTCTGATTGGTCAGTTGTAGCAGGGCTTGAGACTACGGCGTGCTCTATCGTCCTGGGACGATAGAAAATGTGTTTAGGATGAACAGAAATTTTCTCCAGGACGCTAAAGGACGAAAGACATTTTTGTATGTGTGTTCATTTATTACAAGCCATATGCCAAATGCCAAAATTATCCAACCAATCAAAGCGCTGACAGAGTGCGTCTTCGTTACTATAGTTACTTACTATCACTGGCTATTCAATGAATAAAAACTAAACGAAAATGTTAGATAGTGACAATTTGGGTAGAGATCCAG